>JAIUJO010003827.1:57500-74402 GCA_023846275.1 Vanilla planifolia
TGCTACGGGAGAGACTCCTCCTAATCAGTCAATGAGTCATTCTAATACATTTTATCATTAGAATTAGATAGAATAGAAATGTTGAATCTTCTTCTTCTAACTATAACTCAGAATAAAAAGAGCTCATTCTAATAAAAATGGATAATAGTGTTCATTTTCTTTTTTTTTTTAGATTTTGAATTTCGAAAAGAAATATCATAAATCCTATACTACGTCAAAAATAAAGACTCGGGTTTGAATTGAAAATAAAAAAAAGCCCCTTATCGGATTTGAACCGATGACTTACGCCTTACCATGGCGTTACTCTACTGCTGAGTTAAAAGGGCCTGTTTTTTTTTCTCAATTTAGGCGTCTCCATTTTCTATTCGAATTCGATTTTTATTCCATTTCTAGTTGATAGATATAGTTCTAAGATCGAAAATATTTATGGGAGTACGAGCTAGCTCATTCATGAACGAACTATCAAATACAAAATTCTATTGGATCATAGTAGGAAAGACTCTTCAGATCTAGTCATAGAATTGAATATCAATATAAAACAGAAATATAATTTCTATATTGACAATTCCAAAAGATTACTCATACTCTATATATAGTTATAGTATGATGATGGTTGGGTGCCCCCATCGTCTAGTGGTTCAGGACATCTCTCTTTCAAGGAGAAATGGGGATTCGACTTCCCCTGGGGGTAGGGGACTATGAAAGGTAGTTGATTGTGGATTATCATATCAGTATTATCCATTATTCATAAACCTAGAATTCAGTCTTCCTGGGTCGATGCCCGAGTAGTTAATGGGGACGGACTGTAAATTCGTTGACAAGAAGTCTACGCTGGTTCGAATCCAGCTCGGCCCAAGAATTCGTCACTTCATGAATATGATCTAACCAATTTTTCCCCTCGAATAAAGAATAAAATAATAGAATAAAGTAATGCCGGATCCATATAAATAAATACAAATATAAATCAATAAAAAAAAGAGTTCATTTGTTCTCTATCTCTAGTTTTTCTCATCCATTCTTTCCTATTCAATAGAATCTATTAGATAAAATGCTTTTCTTAAATTTAAATTAAATCATACACATACAACTATGTATCTGTATGCCATACATATGGCTGGGATTGTAGTTCAATCGGTTAGAGCGCCTCCCTGTTAAGGCGGAAGCTACGGGTTCGAGTCCCGTCAGTCCCGAACTAGAATTATATTTTAATCCGATGAATTTATAAATTCATCTCTTCTTTGTCCGTTAAAGGAAGGATAGGGAACGAAATTTCATCTTCGAATCTTTATTTATTTTGTATTTTCTTTTGTTTTCGTTTTGCATTTCTCATAAAAAAAAAAGAAAGAATACTGTTTTTGAGTATGAATAAAAGATCTTTTTATGTTATACTATGTTCTAGTTATACTATTCCCTTCCCGACGATAAGTCTATTTGATAAATTAGATATTGCGATTCACAATATCTATCCGGGTTAGTATTATCAATTCGTACCTTTGGATTGACAGGAGTCCACTTTATCATCTTTATGGCTATGGGATTAGATCTCGAATTATTGTGAAACAAAAAACAAATAGCTTATGGAAGTCAATATTCATGCGCTTATTGCTACTGTGCTGTTCATTTTAGTTCCTACTGCTTTTTTACTTATTATATACATCAAAACAGTCAGCAAAAATAATTAATTTGAATTCAACTTGGATTCTTCCTTTTTCATTTTTTCTTATCAATTATGAACGAAATGAAAGGGTTTCAAATTCTATTTAAGTATTAAATGACTTCAATGAAATGATTGGGCTGGAATCAGAAGTATCCGAGATAGTGTGGTAGAGAGAGCTATATATAGCTCTCTCTACCACACTATACTTTCGATTATACTTTCGATCACACAATAGATTTGAGTATTGTGTTCATCTTCCTATTATTTATTCTTAAAAGAAAGTTTTATGTAGAAAACAGAAAGACACTTTTTCTCATCTACTTAATACTTTACTTTATACTTTGACTTAAATATTAGAAATTATATATCTATTCTTTTTTCAACTGTAAAGTACTCCATTCCAATTAATAATCTTCCTAGCTCTAAAGCCCACTTCTCCCCCATACTTCAAGTGAAAGGGAAAAAGTAAGAACTACCATTAAAGCAGCCCAACCTAGACTTACTATATCCATATCCATGATGCCCCTCCCTATTCTCTATGAAATCAAGGAATTAGTCAATTATTGATTCAATATTTCAATACATCAATATAAAAATCAATAAATATAATATTAAAACAATATAAAAATCAAAATATAATTATAATATAATATAATATAATATATATGATATAATATTATAATATAAAAATATAAAAATAATATAAAAAAATAAAATAAAAAATATAATTATGAATATAATCAGAATATTCTAATTATTATTTCCAATAATCCAAGTCTTTTTTTGTGGATTCGGCGACACCCAGATTCGAACTGGGGATAAAGGATTTGTAGTCCCCTACCTTACCACTTGGCCATGTCGCCAAATTCCATCCAAAAAAAATAAAAATTCCATCTATATTTTTTCTATAAATTCATACTTAATTTAAAAATTCCAATGCTATACTAAATCTCTTTAGAGCATTAGAATATAACTTTTTATACAATTTATCAAATTTCTTTAAATATTTTATATTTATTTATTTATATTACTATCTAATTAACAATTTTCTCTCATTTGACCTTTCCATTGCTTCGATTTCGTAAAATTACATTACTTTAGTACATCTTAGTTTAACTTAATTATATATTTTCCAAATTTTTAAAAACTAATTTATTTCTATTTATGATGTTTAACTATGGAACTTTGTGTTAATTACTAAGGAGGTCAAATCAAGATCAAACAAAAGTTGTTGAACTTGTCTCAATCAGTACTAAATAATTAAAAATTAATTTTTAATATTTATAAACACACACACACTGACTCACGACCATGCACACACAAACACATACACATGCACACATGCACTCGTGTACACTAGCACACACAACCCTACATGCACATGCATGAATGCAAGTATACACCCCCACAATCAAGCACACCCAAATGTGCACATATACACAAATTCATACACACACGTAAGAAACGTGCACACATGCAAGCACACAAATTCATGCTCACACATATGCATCCATGCAAAAAAAGCACATCAAAACATGAACACACATACGCAAGCATATGCACTTACACAAACATACACAAGTACTAAACAAACATGCACATGCACAAACACATGCAAAAAATAGAGTCACAAATACATGTGTACACGTAGATGCATGCACAAACACATACACAAACAAATGACATACACACATGTATGGACAAATATACACACATAGACATGCCACACACACAAAAATGTATAATCACACACACACACATACATATTCATGTATGCGCACATGCACACATATGCATGCAATAGGACAAGCACACATGCAAGTGCACATGCACACCATAGTTACACATACACATATATGCACACACAACAACAAATCAATGCAGGCACAAACACGAATGCAAACTAGCATAAACATGCATACATAGATGCATAAACTTGCAAAAACACTCACGTACACCCATGTACACAAAGCAGCACAAAAATATAAATGCACACAAACAGAATAACACATATAGATACCCATATATATGTGTGCACACACACACTCACCCACGAACACATGAACAAATAAGCACACTCACACACACACACAAATTCAAATGCTTGTACATGCACAAAAACAAATATGCATAAGCACAAAAGCACACTCATAAGCACATAGGCATGCACCCAGAAACACAAATAAGCACACACACAAACACATGTACTCATGTGTGCACAAACACACACATGTGCATGCACGCACACATGTACCAACACTTGTAGGAGCAAGCACACACAAATAATTACATGCTCATGTGCAAACAAACACATGCTTACACATATGCACATATGTATGCAAACACACATGTGTACAAACATGCACACATGCATTTGCGCACTAGCACACACGCACATAAACATGTGTGCTTGCACATATGTACGCTCACACTCAAACATATGGATATATACACATGCACAGACAAAGATAGATGCACATACTCACACACACAAACTCACACCCACCCTCACAAACTCACACATAAACACACAAACCCATGCAGACATATACATGTGTGTACTTGTATGCAAACACAGACTTGAACATACACATGCACACACACACACATGCATGGATGCACACACACGAGCCTACACAAACACAATTATACACATGTACAAACACAAGCATAATCATATTGGCATGCACATATATATGTTTGCACCCAACCAAATACACATATGCATACACATATGCACACACATAAGAATACACATGCACATACACTAACACGAGAACAAGCATGAACACTAACAAGTGCACACAAACAGACACACATATACACATATCTATGTGCACATGCATGCTTATGCACACACAACCATGCACACTTGCACCACATGTGTGCACAACACACACAAACATGTGCAAATCATGCATGCATAAACACACATGCACAAACATGAACATGCATAGGCATACCAAACCTCACACTCACACGTGACCACATAGCACACAAAAGTATATGCACACATATGCATACACATACAAACACATTCACAAGTATTAATGCACACATGCACAGTAACACACACTTACACATGGCTACATAGATGCACTTGCATATATACACACAAACCCACATGCACACATGCACTAGTACACACACAAATGCACACACGCACACACCAACTCAAATACCCAAACGCATACCCGTGCATGCACTCACTCATAGCACACACAAACACATGGATACACTTGCATGCGCACACATGGACACACACAGACACACACATGGATAGACACACACACGAGTGTATAGCACACAAAAGTATGAACACAGAGACACATACACATGTAAGGATGTACACCTACACACAAACACACATACACACACACACACACACAATCACACAAACACACAAATGTACACACACACTCGCATAAACGTTGAAATCCAAACCCACACATGCAGTTATGCTTGAACATATGCATGCATGCACTAATGCACGTACACATGTACACACATGCATAAATACATGCAAGCAGAGGCACCCACATGCACACAACCACACATATGTTCACACATGCACACACACATATGCACACCAATGTACATAGGTGAAGACATGTACATGTATACATAGATAAATACAATCAGACATAAAACACATGGACACACATGTATGTACATGCAAATGCAAACACATACATTGGCACACATTAGATTACACCCACATGCATACACATGCATATATATTCATGCACAAAGACATGCATGCACATGCACATAGACACACAAACTAATGCATAAACCCACACATGCACACACACACACACAAATAAACACATACACAAGCACATGAACACATACACACACACACTCATATGCACACACACATATATACACACATATACATACACACACACATGCACATGCACACGAACATGCTCACGCACGTACACAAACACACACACACATGTATGAACATGCACACATGTGCACATACCCACACACATGTATAAACAAAGATACATGTGTAGACAATACAAAACAAATGCTTACACTACACTTACACACACAAAAATATAAACATGTACACTTGAGATGCACACAAATATGTACACACACACATGCATACACGCATGCATGCACACCTGCACATGCACACACATGCAAATGCATGCTTGCATAAATGCACAAGCACACATACAAACCCATCCACACATATACACACTCGCACAAGCATGCTTGTAAGCATGCAAGATGGGCACACATGTACACATAACACACACACACATGCACATGAACATTCAAACACACTTACACACACACATGGACAAATATGCATAAAAACATGTGCAAACACATAAGAACACACCAATACAAATGCATGCATGGAAGCATGGATATGTGTACACATAAAAGCACAAAATCACATGCCTATGAGCACACATATGCACACATGCATGTACACACACATAGCTCTAAATGCATGCACAAACATGTCCACGTACATACATGCACCTACACAAATGCACCTACACACATACAGACACAAATACACACACTTTCACAAATACACATTTGCGTATATGCACACATAGACAAACATATACACACATGCATGCACAAAATATGCAAAAGCATACATATACACACTTGTACATGCACACACATATAGATGTGAACATACACTCACATGCACACATGAACACACACACACACACACACACACATATACAAACATGCACATGCAAGCACACACATGCATACACATATGCAAAGTCACAAAGATGCTTACAAGCACATGCATATACACTGGCAAACACACATACACACACTCACACACTTACATGCAAACACACTACAGATGCATACACTGGCACACACACACAAACACATGTAGTCAGACATGCAAACACTCATTCATAAACACATGTATGCACATATAGACATACACATGCACAAGCACATTCATGAACATGAACATATACACACATATTCACCCACATGTGCACTTGTGTAGACACACATACACATCTGCACACACAAATACCCACACACATGTCCATGTTTGTGCATTCTTTAGCACATAAACACACACATGGTCATGCACAAGCATATACACACACAGCAATGCACATAACCCACACACACTCCCACTCACATGCACACATGCATGTAATCGTAAACACATGCATACACACACACAAAAAAACCCATGCATATACACCTGCACAAGCACACACATAGACACCGACATGCACCTATACACTCACACATGACAATGCATGCACAAACATGCACACACACACACACACATGCACAAGCACCAACACTCACGCATAGAGGAACACACAGGCACATGCACAAAGAAACAAATGCTGACACATGCATATAATGACAAAAGCACAAACACCAATACATACACGCATGCATTCACATGTGTGCACACACACACATGCATGAAGCACACATAAATATGTGTAGATTCACACACATGCATATATAAAGATACACACACACACTACAAGCACAAACACTTGCAAGTACACACATGCACATGAACACACATAGACGCACACACACACATAAACAAGTGCATACACATGCATCAACACACACACCCCACACCCAAAAATTCATGCATGCATGAACACACATGTATGTACACATAGAGACATGTATGCACCCATGCACACACACAAGCACATAAATATACACTGCATAAAAACATTCATGCACATAAACATCCATCACAAACACACACACACACACACACACACACACACAAACACACATGCATACACACATACATGCTCACACAATAACACACATAGATACACACGCACACAAACAAGCATGCACACATGTTTAGATGAACATGCAAGCACATGCCCATGCATTCATAGTCATTTGCACCCACATGGATACATATGCCTGCACAAACACACACACATGGACAAAATCATACTCACATGCATGCATTAGTGCACACATGCATGTACACACACTTGCATCCACACAGATGCATAGTGAAGCACATATACATAAACACATAAACACATAAACAAGAACAAGCATGTGTGCACACGTATACCACACCGATAAGCACACAGACATATGTGCATGCACACACATACATGCACGTGAAAAGCATGCACACACATAGATGCACATGTACACATGCATAAATAAACAAACACATACATATGCATTTGCACACACATACATAGAAACACATGCACACACTTGCATAAATACATGCATAGACACTCACACACACATGCACGAGCACATGTGCATGTACACACAAGCCCACACACACATATGCACATGCTCACACACACAAACACATTCACATATGCACACATAGATGCACATGCATGCACACATATACACAAATGAATGTGCATATGTGCACAAATACATTCACATATACATTCATAAACTCACATGAACACAAATGCACGCACACACATACACACATGTGGACTCACAAGCACACAAATACATGCCTACACACACCCACAACCAAGCATGCACACACATATGCCTACATAAATACATAAAAGCACTCACACACAAACACAAAACTATGCATGCACAAACATACCCACATGCGAACACACACACACATTCACACACATGCGACAAACACACACAAAACAGCACACACACACAATGTCATGCACATGCACACACACACACATAGATACCACACAAACACACTCAGACATGCACACACACTTACACTTGTCAACACACTAACACATATTCATATACACACATGTAGGAATACACATGCAAAAATCCTCACATATGTACTCACACATATACACACACAAACATACACACACACACATGCATGCACATGCATAATCATACATATACACACACACACACATAATGCACACACATAATCATACATATACACACACACACATACAAACATGTGCACATGTGTGCAAACATATGCTCACACACAAAAACATACACACATGCTCACACACACACACATATATATACACAGATGTGCACCCATAGAGAAACATGAACACACACATTTATGAAACACACACAAAAACATTTATGCACACACACATTTATTAATCAAAATATATCATAAGATGTTTTGAAAGCCTATATCATAAAATAATAAAAAAATATAGATAAAAATCTAATTAAAGCAAGCTAACAGATGAGCTTAATGAGGATTGATTTGACATAATGAGACCTCTTTCAAAATTATTGCAATTTATTAAATAAATAAGCATAAGTAATAATAAATTACTTATTTAGTATTAAATAATTATAAATTAAAGCTAAAAGGATATAAATTGATGTGATTTAGTACAACAAAATCATGTCATGAGAAAAAAATAAAAGCTTCATTGCAATATAAAAAATCAAGCAAAAGACCACGAAGAAATGTGATAAATTTTATGGGAAAGTTTCATTTAAAGTTACTAAGGAAATGGATTATAACTTATTCAATCATTAAATATGGTATGAATTAAAATATATTATATAACATTAAAACCTAAAAAATAAATTATATAAAAATAATAATAATGAGTATTTAACTGGAATAAGTTCATCAAGGCACGTCCAATGACGTTTGCTTTATCGTGATCGAACCTCTTTGGTATTTATAAAGAACTAAATAATTAAATATCATAAAACAAAATAATTCATATTTAAATATTAAGGAAACATATGTTCAAGTTGAAATAAAGGTAATTACAATAATGAAAAAAAACCAAATCTAAGAAATGTAAAATTCACATGAGAGAAGTGTTTGAGTTTTATAGTAATGTAATCTAATAAAAAAACATTTGAAGAAACAAGATAAATTACATGGCAAGTCTTCATTCGAAGATATAAAGGAGTTTTTGTTTAAAATTGATGATCATCAAACAAGTTTTCCTTTAAAATGTCTCATAAAGCTTGGTAAAATAACTAAAAATAAGAATTTTAAAAAAAATTTAAAAATTAATATTTTTGTAGAGTTTGTAAAAGTAAGTACAATGATATTTGTTTCATCTTAATTAGATCTCATTAAACATTAATGCTAATTAATCATGTAAATAAATATAAATAATGATAATTTTTTATTATTAAGTATATATTGAAATTAGATAAAATGAAGAAATGTTATATTATGAAAAAATATATTTAAAGGTCACATGAAAGGTTAACTAGAGTTTTGTACTAATGTAATAAAATCAAAGTAGAAAAATTGAAGAAATTAAATGAATTACATAGGAAAGTTACATTCCAATATACGAAGTAGATCAAAGGTAACTTCCTCTATCTTAAAATTTGTGACAAATCAATATGTTTCGAAAAAATTGCCAAAGTACTAGAAAAAAATATTTTAGAAAATTTAAGACTAAATTTTTTGTTAGATAGAGCTCGTCAGGATTAGTCTAATATTTTTTGTCTTAATGAGACACCTTTGGATTACTAGGACTTATAAATGTAAATACATATAAACAGTAACAAAATAATTATTTTAATAAAAAAAAATATTTATTAATTTTGAAATGAAAGAAATTGAAGTAATATAATATAACTAAATAAAAGCAATATAAAGTAACATGATAGAAGAAATAGAGTTTCATAATAGTATAATCAAAACAAAGAAAATTTTGAAAAATTGAGATAATATCTTTAGAATAGTTTAATTACAAGATACAAAGAAGATTGAAGACAACTTCTTTAATACTCTAATAAGGTACAATTAAAAATATATCATAAAATCTATGAACATCATAGGAAACAATTATTCAAAAATATAAGAAAATATATTTTATTGGATAGATCTATTCTAGATGAGACAAAAAGAATGTTTTTCTCTTGTTATTCAGATCTCATTAAGAATTATTAGTGAATCATCAAAGCGAACCAGCATTAATAAAAAAATTAATTATTTCAAATGTTAAGTAAATATACATTAAAGTTGAAAAGAGATCAATTGAATTAATGTAATGAATACAAATTGAATTAATGTTAAGGTCACACAAGAGGTGAATAACATTTTCACAGTATTGTAACAAAATTAAATAAAACTATTTGGAAAAATAGTATTAATTTTATGAGAAACTTTTATTCCAAGATACTAAGGACTCAGAGTGTAACATTCGTTATCATAAAATCTTTTTTCAAATGAAATACATGATAAAGCTATGAAATTATATAAAATAAAATATTTCAAAACACAAAAATGATTATTCAATTTTTTAGAGCAGATTGAAGAGGGGTCCAATGATATTTCTTTTATCTTGATTAGAACTATTTTAGAATTACTATGAAATAGCAAAATAAATAGGCTTAAATAATAATAAACTATTGTCTTAATACTAAGTGAATATCTATTAAAGTTGATATGTCTTAAGTCCAAATAATATATATTACAAAATTAATGACCAACAAAGGCCACTTGAGAGAAGATTTATGATTTTACTGTAATATGACCAAATCAAAGAAAAAAATTGAAGAAATGAGAAACAATGATCATGATAGTTTTATTACATGGTAATAAGTAGATTGAGCATAAAATGTTTGATTATTAAATTAGGTATAAATAAAAATTCCTTAAAAATTAAGGAAAAAAATAAAAGAATATTTGAATTATAAAATTAAATAATTAATTAGATTGAACATATTATGATATTTCCAATAATATCTGTTTCAACTCTAATAGATCTCATTTAGAATTATTATGAATTACTAAATAAATATATATAGAATATTAAATGATATAAATTGAAGTAATGGACTATAACAAAATCAAATATATTTAAAACTAAAAAAAGAGAAGATTTAGAGTTATATGGTAACATAAAAAAATCTAAGAAAAAAAGTTAAAGAAGTAAGACCAATTATGCTGGAAAACTCATTCCATGACACAAAAGACTTCGATCGTAACATTCTAATCATCAAATTATATAAAAATAGTACATAATATCATTAAAACTATAAAAATAACTTTTTAATGAGTTGACTTTGCTAGGTTGTATATAATAATGTTTGTTTTATCTTGATCAAACCTTATTTACAATTTTTATGAATCAAAAAATTAAAAAGTTTAAATAATAATAATTTTTTAATAATAAGTGAATATATGACAAACATGAATTTGGTTAGATTGAAGAAATGTAACATAACTAAATCAATGAATTTTTGAGGTCACACTATAAGAAAGTTAGAGTTTTATAATAAAATTGTTAAAATAAAGAGAGGAAATTTAGGGAAATGAGATAAATTATTCAAGAAAGTTACGTTCTAAAAAAGAAAGGAAATCAACTATAATGCCATTGAACGATAGATTAGAAACAAATCAAAAGTTTTTAAAAACCTTACAAAAACCCAAATAAGAAATGTTTAAAAGCATAAAATTGAAAATTTAATTAGATAGAGCTCCTTGAGTTAGTCTAACAACTTTCGTTTTGTCTCAATCAAACATCATTTAGAATAAATTAAAATTATTATAGTAAGTCAACATGAATTAAAATAAACTTTTATTTTAATATTAGAAAAAACATTAAAGCAAAAATTAGATAACGTCAAGCAATGTAATATAACAAAATTAAAGTGTTGTAAATAGTCACATTAGAGGAGATTGAAGAAATGAGACAAATTAAAGTGAGACAATTTAGAGATTGAACATAACATTTTTTATCAACAAATTAGGTATGAATTTATATACCTCATAAAGTATGCCACAACCTTAGAAAATAAAATATTTAAGAAAATAAAAAATAAATTTTTAATTTGATAGAGCTTATTGAGTTGAGTCCATCAATGATTCTTTAATCTTAATGTGAACTTGTTTGGAACTACTATGAATTAATAAATTAAATTAGTATAAATAAAAAAACTTAATTCTTATAACTAACTTAAATAAAATATAGGTAAATGTCATGTGTGAGAAGAATTACATTGACATACAAACATAAACAAACAAGAAAAAAATTAAACAATGAGATAAATTATGTTTTAAGTTACAATAAAAAATTCTAAGATTGTGAAGTGTAACATCCTATATCATCAAATCTCATATAAATCAAAATATCTTTTAAAGTATGCCAAAACCATAGAATAAAAAATTTAAATATATAAAGAAATATATAATTGGATGGAGCTTAATGAGATCTATCCAATTATGTTTGTTTCATCTAAATCAGACGTTGTTTCAAATTTCTACAAATAATTATAATAAATAATGATAAATTAGCACTTAAATATTATGCAAATATATGTTAAAGCTGAGCTGAAGAGAATTTGAGTTTCATAATGAATAACCAAATAAAACAAAAAAAATTTGAGTAAATGAGCTAAATTAATTAAAAAATTTGCATATCAAGATATTAAACAGATCAAATATTACACTTCAATTTCAAAATTAGTTACAAATAAAATTTTCTTTTAAATTACAAATATTTAAAAATATGAAAATAATATTTCATTTCATAGTTAAATTTATTGCAAATTTTCTAGTAATATAAGCATAAACAATAGTAGATTAATTTTTAAATATTACTTTTATACATAATAAAGTTCAATAAGATAAATTCAAACAATATAATAAAACTAAATCAAAGTAATGTTAGGCTAACGAAAGAGCAGAATCGGAATTTCATTGTAATATAACCAAATCAAGTGAAAATGTTAAGAAACTGATATAAATTATACAAGAATATTGTTTTCTAAGAACCTAAGAACATCAAGTGTTACATTATTGATCTTCAAGTTGTTTTCAAATTAAAAAAAAAGATGGAATACATGGCAAAACACTACAAAAAATTATTGAAAAAATAGTAAAATGAATATTTAATTTGATAGAGATAAGTAGTGTGCAACAACATTTCTTTATCTTATTTGGTCATAGGTTTGAATTTAGACAAATTACCATAGTAAATTAGCATAAATAATAATGACATACTATTTTAATATCAACTATATAATAAAGCTAAAATGAGATACATTAAAATAATATAACATAAGCAAATCAAAATGATTAATTATCACAAGATATGAGATTTAGTGTTTCATAATAATAAATTTTAAAAAAATTTATCGCATGAGATAAATTATACTTAAAAAGACTCATTTCAAGATAATAAGATGATAAAGTATAAAATTTACAATCCTCAAATAAGTTATGATCAAAATAACTTGTTTAATTACAAAAAGATATAGAAAATAAACTTTTAAGAAATCCATGAAAATAAATATTTAATTAGATAAATGTTATCCAAGTGATTCCAACTATGCATGATTCATTTCTACTGGGCCTCATTTGGAAGCACTATAAATTATCAAAAGAAATAGACATAAATAAAAATAAAATATTATTTTAATAATAAGTATACATATTTGGGCTAAAATGATGTAAATTGAATCAATGTAATATAACTTAATCAAATTGACTTGATGGTCACAAATTATAGAATTACTTTTTCATATTAATATAACTAAATCAAAGCAAAATTTTTTAAGAAATGATAAATTATATGCAAAATTTACATCGCAAGATACTAAGCTATCGAGTGGAAAATCCTTTTTTTATCAAATCAAGTATGAATCATAATATCTTAGAAACATGTCAAAACTTTAGAAAAAATAAACATTTAAAAATATAGAAATAATTATTTAATTTTATGTAACTATTGAGGCAAGTCTAACGATGATTGTTTAATCTCAATCTGATCTAAATTAGAATTACTATAAATTACTAAATTAAATAATTATAAATAATAATAAACTATTGCTTAAAAATTTAGTAAACTTATATTAAAACTAAAATAAGATAAACTAAAAGAAATTAATATAAACAAAGCAAATTAATGTTTTGGTCACTTGAGAAGATATTTAAAACTTCATAGTTACATAGTCAAATCAAAGCTAATTGGAAAAAATTGAAGTAAATTATACAGTAAAACTGCTTTTTAATATATAAAGGAGATGAAGTGTAACGTCCTTGTTTGGTAAAACATATATGAATAAAAATGTTTTACAATGCATATAAAATATTTAAAAATATAAATATTAATATTTAAACGGATAAACCTTATCTAGATGGGTCTAATGACATCTATTTTATCTCTATTAGACATCATTTCAAATTACTGATGATTACCAAATTAAAGTTCCAAAAATAATAATAAAATAGTATTTCAAAAATGTATTAAAGTTTAAATAAGATTAATTTTTACATAGTAATAAAATAAAATCAATGTAATTTAATGGTGACATAAGATAAGATTTAGTGTCACAAAAAAATATAATCAAATCATAGCAAAAAAGCTTTGAGTAATGAGATAAATTATATGAAAAGGTTGTGTTCAAAGATACCAAGGTGATTAGGCAAAAATCAAAATTTCTTATAAAGCATGTAAAATCCTTTGAGAATAAAATACTTTAAAATATATAAAAGAACATGTAATAAGAGAGAGCTTGATCAGGCTCCATTTAGAATATCTGACTTAAAAATTAATAAAATCATGAGTAATAATAATGTTTTCATTTAGTATTAAGTAAATCTAAAATAATGTTCAAATAAGGTAAATTGAAGGTATTGTTGTGTTATGGATTCGCATGTTGCCTATTATCACATCATCTAACAAAAATATAAGATAGCTTTTGTTGTGGAAAAATTTTTTTAATATGAAATGTGTTGAATTTGATGCTTATTCACTTTAACTAGAGCCCTTAATATCTTACCCTTGTGCATTGAGTCATAGATTAATGATTTAGTTGACTATGCTACTCTTTTTGTGCAATGCTTCACCACTTTGTTGCCTTCTTTGCAAATACTACGCCAATGAATTTAAGAGAATCGATTTTATTCAAACCTTTTTAAAAAATATTGGATGTAATCAATGGTATCTACCACTAACCTTTTATCATTTTTAGGATCATATTTCAATACAATTAAACAATGATCAAATGAACTTTGTGCTTGTTACAACATTTTAGTACCAAAATCAAAGATATTCTAATTAATTATGATTGTGACTCCTTTTTGGTTATATAATAGAAGGATTCCAAAATTTTTCCCATTATGGTTTTGAATAATGTTCCTAAAACTAGCATGCTCCATTTTATAATTCATAAATCACATATATTTTCTTTTTAGTGTTGGTTAGGGGATATTGTTTCTCACCTTTAGTTATTGTACTTCATCTAGGAATGGAGTTGTACTAATCTGAGTTGATCCAAGAGTGGGTCCTCCTAAAGTTATATGATTGAAAAAAATTTAAAGATGAGATGTTAATCATGATATCATTAATAATTACCATTACTACTTGACTAAGGTTTTAATAATTCTTTTATTCTATACTTTGCATATGTTCCAACATACGTGAGTGATTGAGTTGCAATGACTTTTATTTTATTGAAGCTCTTATCACCTTGTTTCCACCAATTGAGCAATGGCACAATTTTATTTTTTGCATCCACTTACTAAACTTTGAGCATAGTAGCAATGGCAAGATACACTATTTTTGACTTCCTATAATTCACAACAACATGATGAAATTATTGCTCATTAAGGTAATATGGTCATTTAGAGGCTGGTTAAATATTTAAATTTTTTAATTTCTTAAGAATTGGAAAAACAAATTTAGTATAATCCATAAAAGAAAGGAGATTCACACAAGACATTTATCCTTCTATATCATTTTCCTTCATTTGTGAATAAAGTTTTGCTCTACATTGTTCTCTAGACTAACTACATACAAATGTTTCCATCCCTAATTTGAGTCCAATAGTAGGTGATTAATGTATTGCATAGTTAAGTGTGTTTTGTAACCAAATTTTTTATACTTCCATTCTCTTTAAATAATCTAATTTATTTCCTACTCTTTCAAAGCAAACATGTTTATTATTTATGTTATTAAACCAAAGTGAGTTATTTAATATTAGTTTCCATTTTAATTTCTTTTAGAATGTAATAAAAATTCCTTATAACATTTTGTGGACCAAACCATTTAATTCGTTGCATGGCTAATATTTTCTCTTTTTTGTCTAGTGAAAATTAAGCATATTTTTAATGTCAACCTACAAGAAGCTAATAATGATCATTTGTACTCTATTCAATTTGTGGATGGGTGGATTAATCTTCATTAAAGAATACGTTGGGATTAATGCCAAAACATAACTCATTAGTGTTAGTCTTCTCATCAATGTAAGATTTTCTTTTGGAATTTCTTTTAAATTTTTTCTATTATTCTTTTTTGGTAAGCTATCAT
>JAIUJO010003129.1:7500-12500 GCA_023846275.1 Vanilla planifolia
CTTCTTCTCCTTCTTCATCTCTTATTCTTCTACTTCCTCTTCTTCTTCTATCTTTTCTTCCTCTTATTCTTCTTCTTCTTCTTCTTCCTCAACTTCTTCTTCATCTTCTTCTTCATCCTCTTCTTCTCCTGCTTCTGTTCTTCTTATTCTTTTTCCTCTTCTTATTCTTTTTCCTCTTCTTCTTCTTCTTCTTCTTCTTCTTCTACTTCTTCTACAACTTCTTCTTCTTCTTTTTCTTCTTCTTCTTCTTCTTCTTCTCCTTCTTCTTCCTCTTCTTCTTCCTTTTCTTTTTCTTCTTCCTCTTGTTTTTCTTCTTCTTCTTCTTCTTCTTTTTCTTCCTCACCTTCTTCTTCTTCTACTTCGTCTTCTTCTTCTTCTTCTACTTTTTCTCCGTCTTACTTCTTGTTCTACTTCAACTTTTTCTTCTTTTATTTCTTCTTCCTCTTCTTTCCTTCTTCTTCTTCCACTTCTTCTTCTTCTTGCTCTTACTTCTTCTTATACTTCTTCTTCTTCTTCTTCTCCCTCTTATTCTTTTTCATCTTCTTCTCCTTCTTGTTCTGTTTCATCTTCTTCTTCTTCCTCTTCTTTAATCTTCTTTTACTTTTTCTTCTTCTACTTCTTCGTCTTCTTTTTCTTCTTCTTCTTCCTCTTCTTCTTCATCTTCCCTTCTTCTTCTTTGTTTTCTTCTTCTTCTTCTTCTACTTCTTCTTTTTCTTCTTCACCTTCTTCTTCTTCTCCTACTTCTTCTTCTTCTTCTTCTTCTTCTTCTACTACTTCTTCTTCTTCTTCTACTTCTTATCCCTCTTATTTCTCCTTCTTCTTCTTCTTCTTCTTCTTCTTCTATTTCTTCTTCCTCTTCTTCAACTTCTTTTACTTCTCCTTCTTCCTCTTCCTCTTCTTGTTCTTCTTCCTCTTACTTCTTTTTATACTTCTTCTTCTTCTTCTTGTTCTACTCCTTGTTTTTCTTCCTCTTCTTCTTCCTCTTCTTTCTTCTTCTTCTTCTTCCTCCTCTTCTTCATATTCTTCTTCTTCTTCTTCTTCTTCTTCTTCTTCTTCTTCTTCATCTCCTTCCTCTTCTTCCTCTTCTTCTTCTTTTTCATTTTTTTCTTCTTCTTGGTCTTCTTTTTATTCTTCTTCTGGATATTTTTCTTGGTTTCTTTCATCTTATTCTCCTACGACTTCTTCTCCTTCTCGGCCCCCTTCTTCCTCAACTTCTTCTTCTCGCACTTCTTGTTCCTCTTCCTCTTCTTCTTCTTCTCCTTCTTCTTCTTCATCATCATCTTCTTCCTCTTCTTATTCTTCCACTTCTTCTCCCTTTTCTTACTCTTCTTCTTCTTGCTCTTACTTCTTTTTATACTTCTTATTCTTCTTCTTCTTCTTCTCCTCCTTCTTATTCTTTTTCTTCTTCTTCTTACCCTTCTTCCTCTTCTTTCTTTCTTCTTCTTCTCCTTCTTCTTTTTCTTTTTCTTCTTCTTATTCTTCTTCCTTCTTTTTCTTTTTCTTCTTATTCTTCTTCTTCTTATTATTATTATTATTGATCTTCTTCTTCCTCTTCTTCTTCTTCTTCTTCTCCTTCTTCTTCCTCCTCTTCTTCTACTTTTTCATTTTTTCTTCTTCTTGTTGTTCTTCTTCTAAATCTTCTTCTTCACCTTTTTCATCTTCTTCTTCTTCTACTGCTTCATCTTCTCAACGTTCTTCTTCCTCAACTTCTTCTTCTTCTCGTACTTCTTCTTCTTCTTCGTCTTCTTCTTCTTCTTCTTCTCCTTCTTCTTCTTCTTCATCTTCTTCGTCTTCTTCCTCTTCTTCTTCTTCCACTTCTTCTTCTTCTTCTTTTTCTTCCTCTTCTTCTTCTTCTTCTTCCTCTTCTTCTTCTTCTTCTTCTTCTTCTTCTCATCTTCTTCTTTGACTTCTTATTCTTTATCTGATTCTTCTTCTCCTTCTTCTTCCATATCTTCTTCTTCTTCTTCTTCTTCTTCTTCTTCCTCTTCTTCTTCTTCTTCATCTCTGACTTTTTTTATTCATCTTCCTCTTCTTCTTCTTCTACTCCTTCTTCCACTTCTCCTTCTCCATCTTCTTCTTCTTCATGTTCTTATTCTTCTTATTCTTCTCACTCTTCTTCTTCTTCTCCTTCTTCTACTTCTTCATCATTTTCTTCTTCTTCTTCTTCTTATTCGTCTTCTTCTTCGTCTTCTTCTTCTTCTTCATCATCTTCTTCTTCTTCTTCTTCTCCTTCTTCTTCATCATCATCTTCTCCTTCTTTTACTTCGTTTTCTCCTTCTTCTTCTTCTTCTGCTTCTTCTTCTTCTTTTTCTTCTTCTTCTTCTACTTCTTCTTCCTCTTCCTCTTCCTCGTCTTTGCGTTCTCCTTCTTCTACTTCTTCTTCATCTACATCTTCTTCTTCTTCTTCTTCTAATTCTTCTTCTTTTTCTACTTCTTTATTTCTTCCTCCTCTTCTTCTACTTCTTCTCCATCTTCTTCTTCTTATTCTTCCTCTTCTTCTTCTTCATCCTCTTACTCCTTCTTCATCTTTTTCTTCTTGTTTTAATTCTTGTTCGCATTCATCTTCTTCTTCATCTTCTCGTTCTTCTTCTTCTTCTTCTTCTTCTTTTTCTTCCCCTTTTTCTTTCACTTCTTCATGTTCTTGTTCTTGTTCTTCTTTCATCTTGTTCTTCATCCACCTGCTCCTTCTTTTCCTCTTCATCTTCATCTTCTTCTTGTTCTTCTTCTTCTTCTTCTTCTACTTCTTCCTCTTCCTCTTCTTCTTCTTCTTCTTCAACTTCTTCTTCTTCTTAATCTTCTTTTTCTTAAACTTCTTCTACTTCTATTGCTTCTATTACTTCCACTTCTTCTTCTTCTTCTTCATGTTCCTCTTTTTTTGGTTCTTGTTTTTGTTTGATGTCTTTCACTTTTTAATCTTCTACTTCTTCTTCTTCTTCTTATTCTCCATCTTCTTCGACTTCCTCTTTTCTTCTTCCTCTTCTTCTTCTTCTTCTTCATCTTCTTCTTCTTCTTTCTCTTCTTGTTATTCTTCTGCTACATCTTTTTTGTCTTCTTCCTCTTCTTCTTCTTCCACTTCTTCTTCTTCTTCTTTTTCTTCCTCTTCTTCTTCTTCTTCTTCTTCCTCTTCTTCTTCTTCTTCTTCTTCTTCTTCTTCTTCTTCTCTTCTTATTCTTTGTCTTCTTATTCTTTATCTGATTCTTCTTCTCCTTCTTCTTCCATATCTTCTTCTTCTTCTTCTTCTTCTTCTTCTTCTTCTTCCTCTTCTTCTTCTTCTTCTTCTTCATCTCTGACTTTTTTTTATTTATCTTCCTCTTCTTCTTCTTCTACTCCTTCCACTTCTCCTTCTCCATCTTCTTCTTCATCTTGTTCTTATTCTTCTTATTCTTCTCACTCTTCTTCTTCTTCTCCTCCTCCTTCTTCTACTTCTTCATCATTTTCTTCTTCTTCTTCTTCTTATTCGTCTTCTTCTTCATCTTCTTCTTCTTCATTTTCAACTTCTTCTTCTTCTTCTCCTTCGTCTTCTTCATCATCATCTTCTCCTTCTACTTCGTTTTCTCCTTCTTCTTCTTCTTCTGTTTCTTCTTCTTCTTTTTCTTCTCCTTCTTCTACTTCTTCTTCCTCTTCCTCTTCCTCATCTTTGCATTCTCCTTCTTCTACTTCTTCATCAACATCTTCTTCTTCTTCTTCTTCTTCTTCTTCTTCTTCTAATTCTTCTTCTTTTTCTACTTCTTCTTCTATTTCTTCCTCCTCTTCTTCTACTTCTTCTCCATCTTCTTCTTCTTATTCTTCTTCTTCTTCTTCTTCTTCTAATTCTTCTTCTTTTTCTACTTCTTCTTCTATTTCTTCCTCCTCTTCTTCTACTTCTTCTCCATCTTCTTCTTCTTATTCTTCTTCTTCTTCTTCTTCTTCTTCTCTTACACCTTCTTCATCTTTTTCTTCTTGTTCTTCTTTTTCTTACTCTTCTTCTTGTTTTAATTCTTGTTCACATTCATCTTCTTCTTCATCTTCTCGTTCTTCTTCTTCTTCTTCTTCTTCCTCTTTTTCTTCCACTTCTTCATGTTCTTGTTCTTGTTCTTCTTTCTGTTCTTTTTTTTTCATCTTGTTCTTCATCCACCTGCTCCTTCTCTTCCTCTTCATCTTCATCTTCTTCTTGTTCTTCTTCTTCTACTACTTCTTCCTCCTCTTCTTCTTCTTCTTCTTCTTAATCTTCTATTTCTTAAACTTCTTGTACTTCTTTTTCTTCTATTACTCCCACTTTTCTTCTTCTTCTTCATGTTACTCTTTTTCTGGTTCTTGTTTTTGTTCGATGTCTTTCTCTTTTTAATCTTCTTCTTCTCCTTCTTCTTCTTCTTCTTCTTTCTATTCTCCATCTTCTTCGACTGCCTCTTTTTCTTCTTCCTCTTCTTCTTCTTCTTCTTCATCTTCTTGTTCGTCTTTCTCTTCTTGTTATTCTTCTTCTTCTTCTTCTTCTTGTTCCTCATCTTCTACTTCTTCTTCTTATTCCACTTCTTCTTCTTATTCTTCTTCCAGCTCCTCTTCTCCTTTTTCTTCTTCTTGTACTTGTCCTTCTATTTCTTCTTTTTTATTCTTCTTCTGCTTCTTCTTCTTCATCTTGTTCTTCTCCACATTTTCTTCTACTTCTTCTTCTACTTCTTCTTCCTTTTCTACTACTTTTTCTTCTTTTTCTTCTTCTTTTTCCTCCTCCTCTTCTTCTTCTTCTGCCTCTTACTTCTTCTTCTTCTTCTTCTTCTTCTTCCTCCTCCTCTTCTCTTTGTTCTCATTGTTCTTCATCTTCTTCTTCTTCCTCTTCCTTTTCTTCGTTATCTTTTTGTTTTTCATCCTTTTCTTCTTCTTCTCCATCTTCTTCTTATTCTTCTTATTCATCTTCTTCTTTCCTTGCTCAATCTTCCTGTTCTTCTACTTCTTCTTCTTCTTCTCCTCCTCCTTTTTCTACTTCACCTTCTTCTTCTTGTCCTACTACCTCTTCTACTTCTTCCTAT
>JAIUJO010003129.1:25000-32500 GCA_023846275.1 Vanilla planifolia
TCTTCTTCTTCTTCTTCTTGTTCCTATTCTTCTTCTTCTTCTTCCTCTTCTTCTTCTTCTTCTTCTTCTTCTTCCTCTTCTTCTTCTTCCACTTCTTCCTCTTCTTCTTCTTCTCTTCTTCTTCTTCTTCGTCTTCTTCTTCTTCTTCTTCATCTTCTTCTTGTTCTTCTTCTTCTTCTTCCTTTTCTTCTTCTTCTTCTGCTTCTTCTTCTGCTTCTTCTTGTTCTTCTTCTACTTCTTCTTCTCCTTCTTGTTCTTCTTCTTCTTCCCCTTCTTCTTCTCTTTCTTCTTCTCCTTCTCCTTCTCCTTCTTCACCTTCTTCTTCTCCTTCTTCTTCTCCTTCTTCTTCTCCTTCTTCTTCTTCTCCTCCTCCTCCTCCTCCTCCTTCTTCTTCTTCTTCTTCTTCTTCTTCTACTACTTCTTTTTCTTCTCCTTCTTCTTCTTCTTCTTGTTTTGCTTCCTCCTCTTCTTCTTTAGCTTCTTTTTCTTCTTCATTTTGCCTTCTTCTTCTTCTTAAACTTCTTATCCTTGTTCTTTTTCTCTTTTTTCTTCTTCTTCTTCATCATCTTCTTCTCCTTTGTCTTCTTTTTCTTATTCCTATTGCATCTTCTTCTTAATTTTTTTTTCTTCTTCTTCTTCTTCTTCTTCTTCCACTTCTTCTACTTCTTCATCATCTTTTCTTCTTTTCTTCTTCCCCTTCTTCTTTTTTTTCTTCATTTATTTCTTCTTCTTCTTCTTCTTCAACATCATCTTTTTCATTTTCTTCTTCTTCTTCTTCTCTTTCTTCTTCCTCTTTTTCTTTTTCTTCTTCTTCATCTTCTTCAACTTCTTTTTCCTCTTCCTCTTGTTCCTCTTTTTCTTGTTCTTCTACTTCTTCTTCTTCTTCTTCCTTCTCTTCTTCTTCTTTTTCTCTTCTTCTTCTTCTTATTCTTCTTTTTCTTCCTATTTTTCTTCTTCTTCTTCTTATTCTTCTCCTTCTTCTTTTTTCTTATTCTCTTCCCTCTTCTTCTTCTTCTTCTACTTCTTCTTCTTCGTCTTCTCCTTCCTTGTCTTCTTCTTCTTTATAATCATCTTCTTCTTCATCATCTATTTCTTTTTCATCATCTTCTCCTTATTAATCTTCTTCCACTTCTTCATCTTCTTCTTCTTCTTGTTCTTCTTCTCCTACTTCTTCTTCTTCCTTATACTTCTTCTTCTTCATTTCTTCTTCTTCTTTTCTTCTTTTTCATGTTCTTCTTCTTCTTCTTCTTCGTTTTCTTCTTCTTCCTCTTCTTCTTTTTCTTCTTGTTTTACTTCTTCTTTTTCTTCATGTTCATCATCATCTTCTTCTTCTTCTTCTTCTTGTTCTACTTCTTCTTCTTATTCTTTTTCTTCTTCTTCTTCTTCTTCTTCTACTCCTTCTTCTTATTCTTTTCTTCTTCTTCTTCCTCTTCTTCTTCTTCTTCTTTTCATCGTCATCATCATTATCATCATCACCATTATCATCTTCTTCTTCCTCCTCTTTTTTTTCTTCTCCGTCTTCAACTTCTTCATCTTCATTTTCTTATCCTTCTTTCTCTTCTTCTATCTCTTCTTCACCTTCTTCTTTTTCTCCTTCTTCTTTTTCTCCTTCTTCTTCTTCTTCTTATCCTTCTTTTTCTGCACCTTCTTCTTGTCCTCTTAAATAATCTTTTTCTTCTTCTTCTTCTTCTTCTTCTTCTTCTATTACTTTTTTTTCTTCTTATTCCTCTAACTACTTCTTTTTCTTGTTTTTCTTCTTCTCCTTCTTCTTTTCTTCATTTTCTTCTTCTACTTCTTCATCTTCTTCCACTGCTTCTTTTTCTTCTTATTCCACATATTCTACTACTTCTTCCTCTTCATCTTCTTCTTTTTCTTCGTCATCATCTTTTTCTTCTTCTTATTCTTCTTATTGTTCTTCTTTATCTTCATCATCATCATCTTCTTCTTGTTCTTCTTCTACCACTTTTTCTTCTTCTTCTTCTTCTTCCTCTTTTTGTTTTTCTTAGTATTTTTCTTATTGTTCTTCTTCTTCTTCTTCATCATCCTCCTGCTCTTACTCTTCTTCTTCTACTACTACTTCTTCTTCTTATTCTTTTTCTTCTTCTTCTTCATTTTCTTCTTCTTCTTCTCTTCTTCTTGTTCTTCTTCTTCTACTTCTTCTTCTTCTTCTTTTTCTTCGTTTTCTTCTTCTTCTTCATCGTCTTCTTCATTGTACTCTTATTGTTTTTCTTCTTCTTTTTCTTCTTCTTCTTCTTCTTCTTCTTCAACAACTACTACTACTTCTACTTCTTCTACTTATTCATCTTTGCCATCTTCTTCTTCTTCTACTTCTTCTTCTCCTCCTTTTTTTTCCTCTTCTTCCTCTTCTCCTTCTTTTCTGCTTGCTTATTCTTCTTCTTCCAAGTCTTCTTCTTCTTCCTCCTCTTCTTCTTCTTCTTCTTCTTCGACTTCTTCTTCATCTTCTACTTCCTCTTTTTCCTCTTCTTCTTCTTCTTCTGCTTCTCCCATTACTACTACTACTTCTACTACTACTACTTCTTCTTCTCCTTCTTCATCTTCACTTCTTCTTCTCCTAGTTCTTCTTCTTATTCTTCTTCAATTTTTTTCTTCTTCTTTTCCTTTTTCTTCTTACTCTTCTTCTTCTTCTTCCTTCTCTTACTTCTTCTCTTTCTTCTCATTCCTCCTCTTCCTTTTTAGCATCTTCTTCTTCTTCTTCTTCTTCTTCTTTTTCATATTCTTCTTCTTCTTTTTCCTATTCTTCTTTTTATTCTTTTTCTTCTTTTTCTTCTTCTGAATCTCCTTCTCCTTCATCTTCTTCTACTTCTTCCTTTTCTTCTTATTCTTCTTCTTCTACTACTACTTTTCTTCTACTTTTTCTTCTTCTTCTTTTTCTTCATCATCATCTTCTTATTCTTCATATTCTATTTATTTTTCTAGCTCTTCTTATTTCTCTAGTTCTTGCCCTTATTCTTCTTCTTCTTCTCCTCCTTCACCTTCTTTTTGTTCTTTTGCCTCTTTTTTTTCTTCTTCTTTTTCGTATTCTTATTCTTCTACTACTTCTTCATCTTCTTCTCCTTCTTCTTCTTCCCCTTCTTCTTCTTCATCCTCTTCTTCTTCTTCTTCTTCTTCTTCCACTTCTTCTTATTCTTCTTCTTCTAATTCTTCCTCTTCTTCTTCTTCTTCTTCTTATTCTTCTCCTTCTCCTTCTTCTCCTTATTCTTCATTACCTTTTTCTTTTTCTTCTTCTTCTTCTTCTTCATCATATGTTCTTCTTCTTCTTCTTCTTCGTCGTCTTCTTTTCTTCTGCCACTTGTTCTTTTTCATCTTCTTCTCCATCTTCTTCTTCTTCTTCTTCTTCTTAACTAATTCTTTTTCTTCTTCTTCTTCTTCTTCTTCTTCTTCTTTTCCTTCTTCTTCTTCTACTTTTTTGTCTTCTTCTTCTTCATCGTCTATTGCTTCTTCTTCTTCTTCTTCTTCTTCTGCCTCTTTTTCTTCTTCATTCTCAAATTCTTATTCTTCTAATTCTTCTTTATCTTCTTCTCCTTCTTCTTATTCTTCCCCATCTTCTACTTCTTTCCCTTCTTCTTCTTCTTCCACTTCTTATTCTTCTTCTTCTTCATTTTCTTCTTATTCTTCTTACTTCAACTTCTCCTTTTCCAAATACTTCTTCTCCTTCTTCCTCTTCGTCTTTTTCCTCCTCTCCCTCTTCATCTAACTCTTCTTCTTCATTTTCTTCTTCTTTTTCTTATTCTTTTCCTTCCTCTTCTTCTTCTTCTCCATCTTCTTCTCCTCCTTCTTCTTCATCTTCATCATCATCATCTTCTTCTTCTTCTTCTTCTTCTTCTTCTTTTTCTTCTTTTGTTCCTCATCCTCTTGTTCTTTCTCCTCATCTTCTTCTTGTTCTTATTCTTCCCCTTCTTCCTCTTCCTGTTCTTTTTTTCTTCTTCATCATCATCATCATCTTCTTCTTCTTCTTCCTCCTCCTCTCTTCTTCTTCTTCTTCTTCTTCTTCTTCTTCTTCTTCTTCTTTTTCTTCTTCTCCTTGTCATTCTTACCCTTCTTCTTTTTCAACATCATCATCGTCTTCTCCAACTTCACTTTTTGTTCTTCTTCTTCTTCTTCTTCTTCTTCATTTTCCTCTTATTCTTCTTCGTTTTCTTCATCTTACTTCCACTTCTTCTTCTTCTTCGTATTCTTCTTCTAATTCTTCTTTTTCTCCTTCTTTATCTTCTTTCTCTTCTTGTTCAGCTTCTTCTTCTTCTTCTTCCTCCTCTAATTCTACTTCTTCTTCTTATTCTTTCTCTTCGTCTTCTTAATATTCTGTCCATATTCTTCTTCTTCTTCGTCTTCTTCTTTTTCTTATTCTTGTTCTTATTCTTATTCTTATTCTTATTCTTTTTCTTCTTCTTCTTCTTCTTCTTGTTCTTCTTCTTTCTTCTCTTCTTCTTCTTCTTCTTTTTCTTATTCATTTTCTTCAACTTCTTCTTCCTATTCTTTTTCTTCTTATTCTTCTTCTTCTACTACTGCTACTACTCCAGCTACAATTTCTTCAACTTCTTCTTCTTCTTCTACTTCTTCTTCTTCTTCTTCTTCCTCTACTTCTTCCTTTTCTTCTTCTTCTGCCTCTTCTCCTTCTTCCTCTTCTTATTCTACTTCGTCTTCTTCTTCTTCTACTTTTTCCTACTCTGCTTCTTCTTGTTCTACTGCTTCTTTTATTTCTTCTTCTCCTTCTTCTTCTTCTTCTTTTTCTTCTTCTTCTTCTTCTTCTGTTTCTACTTCTTCCACTTCTTCTTCTTCTTCTTCTCCTCCCCCTTCTTCTTCTCCATCTCCTTATTCTTCTTCTTCTTTCTTCTCATTCTTTTTTTTCTTTATTATATTATTCCTTTTCTTCTTCTTCTTCTCATGCTTCTCCTTCTTCTTCTCCTTCTTCATCTTCATCTTCTTCTTCTTCTTCTACTTCTTCTTCTTCCCCTTGTTCTTCTTCTTCTTATTGCTCGTACTTCTTCTGCTTCTTCTTCTTCTTCATCTTCTTGTTCTACTTCCTCTTCTTTTTCTTCTTCATTTGCTTCTTCTTCTTCTTCTTCTTCTTCTGCTACTACAACAAACACTATTACAACTACTACTTCTCTTTCTTTATCTTAACCTTCTTCTACTTTTCTTGCTTCTTCTTCTTCTTCCTCCTCTTATTTCTTCTTCTTCTTCATCATCATCATCTTCTTTTTTTCTTCTTTTTTCCATCTTCAATTTCTTCTTCTTCTTCTTCTTCTTCTTCTTCTTCTTCTTCTTCTCCCTTTTCTCCTTCATCTTCCTCTTATTACTTCTTCTTCTTCTTCCTTTTCTTTTCTATCTTCTTCTTCTTCTCCTTCTTATTCCCCATCATCTACTTCTTCCTCTTTTGCTCCCCCTCCTCCTCCTTCTTCTCCTTCTATTTCTTCTTCTTTGCCTTCTTACTCTTCTCATTCTTCTTATTCAACATCATGTTCTTCTATATTTCCTTCTCCTTCTTCTTCATCATCATCTTCTTCTTCTTCTTCGCCTTCTTCTTCTTCTTCTTCTTCCTCTTCCTCACCTTCTTCTTCTTCTTCTTCTTCCACTTTTTCCTCTTCGTTTTCTTCTGCTACCTCTTCTTCTTCTTCTTATTCTTCTTCTACTTCTTCTCCTTCTTTTTCTTCTTCTTCTTCTTCTCCTTCTTCTTCTTCCTCTTCTTCTTCTCATTCTTCTTCTTCACCTTCTTCTTCTTCTTCTTCTTCTTCCTATTCCTATTGTTCTCATTCTTCTACGCCTTCCTCTAATTCTTTTTCTTGTTCTTCTTCCTCTTCTTCTTCCTCCTCTTCTTCTTTAGCTTCTTGCTCTTCATCTTCTCCTTCCCTTCCTATTTCTTCTTCTTCTTCTTCTCGTTCTTCTTCTTCTTCTTCTACTTCTTCCTCTTCGTCAACTTCTTTTTCTTCCTCTTCTTCTTCCACTTCTTCTTCTTCTTCTTCTTCTTCTTCTTCTTCTTCTTCTCTTCTTCTCATTCTTCTTCTTCACTTTCTTCTTGTCTTACTTCTTCGTCTTCTTCTTCTTTTTCTTCTCATTCTTCTTCGTCTTCGTCTTCTTGTACTTCTTCTTGTTCTTCTTCCTCTTCTTCTTCTTCCTCTCCTTCTTCTTCTTTCACATGTTCTTGACCTTCTTCTTCTTCTACCTTTTCTTCTTCTTCTTCTTCTTTCTCTTCATTTTCTTCTTCTTATTCTTCTTCTTCCACTTCTTTTACTTCTTCTTTGCCTTTTTCTTATTCTCTTTCTTCTTCTTCTTCTTCTCCTCCATCTTCTTCTTCTTCTTCATCTTTTTCTTTTTTTTATTCCTCTTGTTTCTTCTTCTTCTTCTTCTTCTTCTTCTTATTTTTCTTCTTCTTTTTCTTCTTCTTGTAATTGTTCTTCTTCTTCTTCTTCTTCTTCTTCCACCTCTACTACTTCTTCTTCTTCATCATCATCATCTTTTTCTTCTTACCTTCTTCTTCATCATCTTTTTCTTCTTACCTTCTTCTTCATCATCTTTTCCTTCTTACCTTCTTCTTCTTCTTCCTCTTCTTCTTATTCTTCTCTTCTTCTTCTTCTTCTTCTTCTTATTCTTCTTCTTCTTGTTGTTGTTTTTCTTCTTCTCCTTATTCTTCTACTCCTTCTACTACTTTTTCTTCTCTTTCTTCTTCTTCTTCCTCTTCTTCTTCTTCTTCTTCTTCTTCTTCTTCTTTTCTTTTTCTTCTTATTCTTCTTCATTTTCTTCTTGTTCTTCTTCATCTTCTTCTTATTCTCCTTCTTCTTCTTCTTCTTCTTCTTCTTCTTCTTCTCCTTCTTCAGCTTCTTCTTCTTCTCCTAGATAATTATCTCCTTCTTATTCTTCTTCTTCTTCTTCGTTTCCTTCTTCTTATTCCCTTACTTCTTCTTCTTCTTCTTTTTCTTCTTTCATCTTCTTCTTCTTCTTCTTCCTCTTCTTCTTCCTCTTCTTCTTCTCCTTCTTCTCCTTCTTCATTTTCTTCTTCTCCTTCTACTTCTTCATCCACTTCTTCTTCTACTTCTTCTCCCTCATCTTCCTCTTCTTCTTCTTCCTCTTCTTCTTCTTCTTCGTCTTCTTCATCGTCTTCTACTTCTTCATGTTTTTCTTCTTGTTCTTATTCTTTTTCTTATTCTTCTTCTTATTATTCTTCTTCTTCTTCTTCTACTTTTTCGTCTTCTTCCACTTCCTATTCTTCTTTTTCTTCTACTTCTTCTGCTTCTTCTGCTCTTCATATTGTTCTACTTCTACAAATTCTTCTTCTTCTTCTTCTTCTTCTTCTAGTACTACTACTACGATGACTTTTTCTTTTTCTTCTTCTTCTTCTCCGTCTTCTTCCGCTTCCTCTTCTTTTTCTTCTTTTTATTCTATTTTTTCTTCTTCTCCATCTTTTTGTTCAACTACTACAACATTAACTACTTGTCCTTCTTCTACTTATTCGTCTTCAAATGCTTCTTTTTCTTCTACTTCTTC
>JAIUJO010003129.1:37500-42500 GCA_023846275.1 Vanilla planifolia
TTCTTCTTCTTCTTCTCCTTCTTCTTCTTCTTCTTCTTCTTCTTCTTCTTCTGTTTATTCTTCTTCTTGTACCACTTCTTCTCCTTCTTCTTGTCTTTCCTCTCCTTCTTCTTCTTCTTCTTCTTCTTCTACTTCTTTTTTTTTCTTCTTTTCCTTCCACTTCTTTTTCTTCTTCTATTTCTTTTTCTTCTTCTTCTTATTCATCTACTTCTTCTTCTTCCTCTCTTCTCCCTTTTCTTCTTCTTGTTCTTCTTCTTCTTGTTCTTCTTCTTGTTCTTCTTCTTCTTCTTCTTCTTCTTGTTCTTCTTCTTCTTCTTCTTCTTCTTCTTTCTCTTCCTCTTTAACTTTTTCATCTTATCTTCATTTTCTTCTTCTTCATTTTCTTCTACTTCTTCTTCTTGTACTTCTACTTCTTCTTCTTCCTTCCCTTACTTCTTCTTCTTCTTATTATTATTATTATTATTATTATTATTCTTCTTCTTTTCTTCTTCTTCTTCTTCTCCAACTTCTTATTCTACTACTTCTTCTTCTTCTTCTTTTTCCCCTTCAACTTCTTCTTCTTCACTTATTTCTTCCTATTCATCTTGTTCTTCTTCTTCTTCTTGTTCTTTTTCTTCTTCTTCTTCTTCTTCTTCTTCTCCAACTTCATCTTCTTCTTCCCCTTCTTCTTCTGGTTTTATTTCTTGTTCTTCTTCTTCTTCTTTTACTACTAGTACTACAACTACTTCTTCTTCACCTTCTTCTTTTTCTCCTACTTATTTTTGTTCTTCTACCTCTTCTTCCTCTTCTTCCTGTTCTTCTTCTTCTTCTTTCTCTTGCTTTTTCTTTTTCTTCCACTTCTAATTCCTCTTCTTATTCTATTTCTTCTTCTTTATCTTCTTTCTCTTCTACTTTAGCTTCTTCTTCTTCTTGTTCTTCTTCTTTTTTCTTCTTCATCTACTTCTTCTTCTTATTATTTTTCTTCTTATTCATATTCTTTTTCTTCTTCTTCTTATTCTTCTTCTTTTTTTTCTTCTTATTCTTTTTCTTCTTCTTTTGCTTCTTCTTCTTCGTTCTCTTCTTCTTCTTCTTCTTCTTCTTAATCATCATCAACGTCTTCTTCTTCTTCATCGTCTTTTTCTTCTTCTTCTTCCTCCTCTTTTTGTCCTTCTACTCTTTTTCTTCTTCATCTATCATTATTACTACTTCTTCTTCTTCTACTTCATCTTCATCATCTTCTTCTTCTTCTTTTACTTCTTCTTCATCTTCTTCTTCGTCATCATCATGATCTTCTTCGACTACTACTACCATTACTTCTACTTCTGCTTCTTCTTTTACAACTTTTTATCCTACTTCTTCGTCTTCTTCCTCCTGTTCTTCTTCTACCTATTGCTTCTTATTCTTCATCTTTTTCTTCTTCTTTAACCTTTCTTCTTCTTCATCTCCATTTTCCTCTTCTTCTTCTTCAGTTTCTTCTTCTTATTCTTCTTCTTCTACTTTTTCTTCTACTTCTTCTTCTTCTTCTTCTTTTTCTTCTTATTCTTCTCTGTATTCCTCTTCTTCTTCTTCTTCATTTTCTTTTTCTTATTTTTCACCTTATTCTTCCTTTTATTCTTCTACTTCTTATTCTTATTCTTCTTCATATTCTTTTTGTTCTTCGTCTTCTTCTTCTCATTCTTCTTCCTCCTCCTCCTCTTCTTTCTCTTCTTCTTCTTCTTCTTCTCCTTCTTCCTCTTATTCTTCTTCTTCTTCTTCTTCTTCTTCTTCTTCTTTTACAACCACTGCTACTACTACCACAATGTTTTCTTCTTCTTCTTCTTCTTCTTCAACTTCTTCCTCTTCTTCTTCTTTTTCTTCTTCTTCCTATTATTTCTTCTTCAACTACTTCTTCTACCTCTTCTTCTTCTTGCCCTTATTCTTCTTCTTTTGTTCTACTTCCTCTTCTTCTTCTTCTTTTTCCTCTTCCACATCTTCTTCTACTTCTTCTTCTTCTTTTATTTCTTTTTCTTCTTCTTCTTCTTCTTTTTCTTCCTCTTCTTCTTCATCTTCTTTTTCTTCTTATACTATTACTTCTTCTTCTTCTTCCTCTCTTCTTTTCCTACTACAACTTCTTATTCTTCTTCTTCTACTACTACTACTTCTCCTTCTCCTTCTTCTCCTTCTTCTCCTTCTTCTTGTCTTCTACTTCTTCTAATTCTTCTTCCTCTTCTTCTTCTCCTTTTTCTTCTTCTTCTTCTACTTCATCCTGTGGTCCGACTTCTCTTTCTTCTTCTTCTCCTTCTTCCTCATCTTCTTCTTTTTCCTCCTCTTCTTTCTTCTTCATCTTCTTCTTCTTCTTCTTCTTCTTCTTCTTCTTCTTATTGTTATAATTATTATTCTTATTCTTCTTTTTCTTCTTGTACTTCTTCTTCTACTTCTTCTCCTTTGTCTTCTTCTTTCTCTTCTTCTTCAGCATCTTCTTCTTGTTCATTTTCTTTTTCTTCTTCATTTACTTCTTTTCTTTCTCTTCTTCTTATCCTGCTTCTTCTTCTTCTTCTTCTACATTTTTCTCTTCTTCAACATCTTCTTCTACTTCTTCCACAACAACTTATTCTATTTCTTCAACAACTACTTCTTCTACATCTTCTTCTTCTGCTGCTTCTTCAACTTCTTCTTTTTTCGTCTTCCCCTTCTTCTTCTTCTTCTTCTCCTTCTTCTTCCACTTTTTCTTCTTCTTCTCCTTCTTCTTCTACTTCTTCTTCTTATTCTTCTTCTTCTGCAACTTTTACTTCTTCTTCTTCTACTTCTTCCTCTTGCTATTCTTCCTCTTCTTCTTCTGCTTCTTTTTCTTATTATAATAATAATTATTATTATTATTATTATTGTTATTATTATTATTACTCTCTACCTTCTTCTTTTTCTTCTCCTAATCTTCTTCACTTTCTTCTTCTTCCTCACCAACATAATCATCATCATAAATTTCTACTTCTTCTTCATCTCCTTCTTCTTCTTCTTCTTCTCCTTCTTCTTCTTCTTTTACATTGTTTTCTTCTTCATATTCCTCTTATTTCTTCATCCTCTTCAACTTCTTCTTCTTCTTCTTCTTCTTCTTCTCTTCTTCTTTTTCTTCTTCTTCTTCTTCTTCTTCTTCTTCTTCTTCCTCCTCCTCCTCTTCTTCTTTTTCTTCTTATTCTTTTTCTTCTTAACTTTTTTTTCTAGTTCTTCCTTTTCTTCTCCTTCTCCTTCTTCTCCTTCCTTTCCTTCTTCTTCTTCTTCTTCTTCTTCTTCCTCTTCTTCTTCTTCTTCTTCCTCCACTTCTTCTTTTTCTCCTTCTCCTTCTTCTTGTTGTTGTTGTTCTTCTTCTTCTTAGTTTTCTTCTCCTTATTCCTTTTACTTCTTCCTCTTCTTCTTCTTCTTCTTCTTATTCTTCCTCCTCCTCCTCCTCTTCTCCTTCTTCTTCTTAATTTTCTTCACCTTCTTATTCTTCAAATTTTTCTCCTTTTACCCCTTCTTCTTTTTCTTCTTCTTCTTGTTCTTCTTCCTCCTCCTCATCATCATCATCATCTTCTTCTTCTTCTTCTTCTTCTTTCTTCTTCTTCTTCTTCTTCTACTTCTTCTTCGTCTTCTTCTTCTTCTTCATCATCTCTTCTACTTTTCCATCTTCTTCTTCTACTTCTTCTTTTTCTTTTTCTTTTTCTTCTTCTCTTCTTCTTCTCCTTCTTTTTCTTTTTTTCTTCCTCGTCTTCTTCTTCTACTACTTCCTCCTCTTCTTCCTCTTCTTCTTCTTCTTCTTCTTCTTCCTTTTCTTCTTCTTGTTCTTCTTCTTTTTTCTTCTTCTCCTTCTTCTTCTTCTTCTTCTTCTTCTTCTTATCCTTCTTCCCCTTCCTCTTCCACTTCTACCTCTTCTTCCTCCTTCACATCTTCTTCTTCTCCTTCTTCTTCTTCTTCTTCTTCTTGTTCTACCTCTCCTTCTTTTTCTTCTTCTTTTCTTCTTCTTCTTTTTCTTCTTCTTTTTCTTCTTCTTCTTTTTCTACTTTTTCTTCTACTACCTCTTACTCTTCTTCTTGTTGTTCTTCATTTTCTTCCCCTTCTTCTTCTTTTTCTTCGTTTATTTCTTCTTGTTGATCTTCTTCTTTTTCTTATTCTTCTTCTTCTTCTTTTTCATTTGCTTCTTCATCATCTTCTTTTTCTTCTACTTCTATTACTACTACTTCTACTTCCTCTTCTTCTTCTTCTTCTTTTTCTTCTTCTGCTTCTTCTTCTTCTTCTCCTTCTTTTTCATCTTCTTCTTCATCTTCTTTTTCTTCTTCTTCTTCTTCTTCTAATTCTTCTTCCTCTTCTTCTTCTTCTTCTTCTTTTTTTTCTTCTTCTTCTTCATCTTCTTCTTCTTCTTCCTCTTCTTCTTTCTTCTTATTATTTTTATTATTATTATTATTATTATTATTCTCCTACATCTACTTCTTCTACTTCTTTTTCATCTTCTTCTTCTTATTCCTCTTATTTTTCTACTTATTTTTCATCTTCTTCTTCTTTGCCTTCTTCTTCTTATTTTTCTTCTTCTTTAACTACTTTGTCAGCTTCTTCATCCTCGACTTATATCATCTTTTTTTCTTCTTCTACTTCTTCTTCTTCTTCTTCTTCTCTTGCACTTTTTCTTCATCTTCTTAATGTTCTTCTTCTTTTTCTCCCTCTTATTGTCCATCTTCTTCTTCCTTTTCTTCTTAGTCTACTTTTTCTTTTTCTTCTTGTTCTTCTTCTTCTTCTCGTTCCTCTTTTTCTTTTTCCTCTTTTTCTTCTTCTTCTACTACTACTACTACTTTTTCTTATTCTTCTTTCCCTTCTTCTTCTTCTTTTTTTTCTTCCTCTTCTTCTTTAGCTTCTTCTTTTTCTTCATTTTCTTCTTCTTCTTCTTCTTCATCTACTTCTTCTCCTTCATCATCATCATCATCTTCTTCTTCTTCGTCTCATCCTTGTTCATCATGATCTTCTTCCCATACTTCTTCATTTTGTTCCACAACTACAACTTCTTCTTTGTTGTCATC
>JAIUJO010003129.1:52500-57500 GCA_023846275.1 Vanilla planifolia
CTTCTTCTTCTTCATTTTCTTATTCTTCGTCTACTTCTTCTTCTTCTCCTTCTTCTCATCCTACTTGTTTTTCTTTTTCTTCTTCTTCTACAACTTTTTTTTCTTCTTCTCCTTCTTCTTCTTGTTCCACTGCCTCTTCTTCTAGTTGTAATTCCTCTTTTTCCTTCTTCTTTTTCTTCTTCTTTATTTTTTCTTCTTCTACTTCTTTTTAATCTTCTCCTTCTTTTTCTTCTTCTTCTTCTTCTTCTTCTACTTATTCTTTTTCTTCATCGACATCTTCTTCTTCAAATTCTCCTCCTCCTTCTTCTCCTCCTCCTTCTTCTCCTCCACCTTTTCTTTCTTCTTCTTCTTCTCTTCATACTTGTTCCCTATTTACTTTCTTCCTCTTCTTCTTCTTCTTCTTCATCTTTTTTTATTTCTTCTTCTTCTTCTTCTTCTTCTTCATCTTCTTCTTCTTCATCATGTTCTTCTTCTTCTTCGTCCTCTTATTCTTCTTCTTCATCTTCTTCTTGTTATTCATCTTATTCTTATTCTTCTTCTTCTTCTTCTTCTTCATCTGCTTCTTCATCTTCCTCTTCTTTTTCTTCTACTTTTGGTTCCTCTTCTACTTCTTTTTCTTCTTCTTTTTGTTTCTCTTCTTCTTGTTCTTCTTATTATTCTTCTTGTTCTTCTTCTTCTTCTTCATCATCTCCTTCTTCTTCTTCATCTTCTTCTTCTTCCTCTTTATCATCATCATCTTCATCTTCTTCTTCTTCCCCTTCTTTTTCTTCTTATTCTTATTTTTATTCGTCTTCTTCTTCTTTTTCTTTTTTATTGCCTTCTTCTTCTTCTTCGTCTTCTACTACTACTTCTTCATCCTTTTCTTCATCATTTTCTTCTTCTTCTTCTTCTTCTTCTTCTTCTTTTCTTCTACTTGTTCTTGTTCTTCTTCTTCTTCTTCTCCATCATTTTCCTCTTCTACCTTTTATTCCTCTTATTCTTCTTTTCTTATTCTACTTTTTATTCTTCTTATTCTTCTTCTACTTCTCCTTCTTCGTCTACTTCTTCTTTTTCTTCTTCCTCCACTTCTTCTTCTTCTTCTTTTTTCTTCTTCTTCTTCTTCTTCTTCTCCTTCTTCTTCTTCCTTTCCCTTTTACTTCTTCTTCTTCTTCTTCTACTTCTTCTTCTCCTCCTCCTCCTCCTCCTCCTCCTTCTTCTTCTACTTCTTCTATTTCTTCTTCATCTTCTTCTTCTTCTTCTTCTTCTTTTTCACGTTCTTCTTCTTCTTTTTCATGTTCTTCTTCTTCTTCTTCTTCTCCTTCTTCTACTACTACTTATTCTTTTACTTCTACCACTTCTTCTCCTTTTTGTTGACCTTCTTCTCCTTCCTCTACTTCTTCTTCTTCTTCTTCTTCTTCTTCTACAACTTTTTCTTCTTATTAATCTTCTTCTTCTTCTTCTTCTAATTCTTCTTCTTCTTCTTCTTCTTCTTCTTCTTATTCTTCTTCTACTTCTTCTAATTCTTCTAATTCTTCTTCTATAACTACTTCTGCGTCTTCTACTTCTAGATCTTCTTGTTCTTCTTCTTCATATTTTTCTTCTTTTTCTACTACTTCTTTTTCTTTTTCTTCTTCTTCTTGTTCTTCTACTTCTTCTTCTTCCTCCCCTTACTTCTTCTTGTTCCTCTTCTTATTATTATTCTTCTTTTTTCTTTTTCTACTTTTTCTCCAAATTCTTTTACTACTTCTTTCTCTTCTTCTTCTTCTTCTTCTTCATCTTCTTATTCATCTCTTACTTCTTCTTGTTCTTGTTCTTCTTCTTCTTCTTCTTCTTCTCCTTCTTCACCTTCTTTTTCTCCTCCCTCTTCTTGATCTACTTCTTCTTTTTGTTGTTGTTCTTCTTTTTCTTCTTCTACTTCTTGATCTTCTAGTTCTTCTTCTTCAACTTCTTCTTCTTTTTCTACTTTTTCTTCTTCTTCTTCTTCTTCTTTTTCTACTTCTTCTTCTTCCACCCCTTACTTCTTCTTGTTCCTCTTCTTATTATTATTCTTATTTTTTTCTTCTTCTTCTTCTTCTCCAGCTTCTTCTACTACTTCTTCCTCTTCTTCTTCTTCTACTTCATCTTCTTATTCATCACTTACTTCTTCTTCTTCTTCTTCTTCTTCTTCTCCTTCTTCTTCACCTTCTTCTTTTTCTATCCTTCTTCTTCTTGATCTACTTCTTCTTTTTCTTGTTCTTCTATGCCTTCTCCTTTTTCTTGTTCTACTTCTTCTTCTTCTCCTTCTTCTTCTTCACCTTCTTCTCATCCTATTTCTTCTTCTTCTTCTTCTTTTCCACTTCTTCTCTTTCTTCTTCTTCTTCTACTTCCTCTTCTTCTTCCTGTAATTCCTCTTTTTCTTCTTTTTCTTCTTTTTCTTCTTTTTCTTCTTCTTTTTTTTTCTTCTTCTTCTTTTCTTCTTCTTCTTCTCCTTCTTTTTTTATTTCTTCTTCATCTTCTTCTTCTTCTTAATCTTCTTCTTCTTGTTCTTCTTATTCTTCTTCTTCTTCTTCATCTGCTTCTTCTTATTCTTCTTCCTCTACTTCTTCTTCAACTTCTTCTTCTTCTTCTTCTTCCCCTTCCTATTCATCTCCCCCTTTTTCTTCTTCTCCTTCTACTTCTTCTAATTCTTCTTCCTCATCTTCTTATTCTTTTACTTCATCTTCTTCTCCTCCTCCTCCTTATCCTTCTCCTACTTTCTTCCTTCTTCTCTTTCTTCTTGTCACCCATTTGCTTTCTTCCTCTTCTTCTTCATCTTTGATTTCTTCGTCTTCTTCTTCTTCCCCCTTCTTCATTTTCTTCTTCTTCTGCTTCTTCTTCTTCTTTTTCTTCTTTTTCTTCTTCTTTTTCTCCTTCCTCCTCTTCTTCTTCTTTGTTCTTCTTCTTTTACTAATTCTTCTTCTTCTTCTTCTTCCTTTCCTTCTTCTTCTAATTTTACTTCTTAACGTTCTTCTTCTTCATCTTCTTCTTTTTCTTCTTCTTCTTCTTCTTCTTCTTCTTCTTCTTCTTCTTCTTCTTCTTCTTCTTCCTCCTTCTTTTCAACTTCTTCTTCTTATTATTCTTTTACTTCTTCCTCTTGTACGTCTTCTTCTTCTTCCTCTTACTTTGTTCTCTTCTTCATCTTATTATTCTTCTTCTTCTTTTACTTCTTCTTCCCTTGCATGCTCTTCTTCTTCTTCTTCCACTTCTTCTTCTTCTTTTTCTTCTTCTTGTTCTTCTTCTCTTCTTGTTGTTCTTCTTCTTCAACATTGTCATTTTCTTCTTTCTCTTCTTCTTCTAATTCTTCTTCTTCTCCTCCTCCTTCTTCTCTTCTTCTTCTTCTTCTTCTTCTTCTTCTACAACTACTACTACTTCATCAAGATCATCATCATCATCATCATAATCTACTTCTTCTTCTTCTTCTTCTTCACCTTCTTTTTCTCCTCTTACTTATTCTTCTTCTTCTTCCTCTTCTTCAACTTCTTCTTTTACTACTTCTTCTTCTCCTCTTACTTCTTCTCCATCTTTGTCTTCTTCTTATACATTTTCTTCATCTTCTAATTCATATTCTTCTTTTTCTTTGTCTTCTACTTCTACTTCTTCTTCTTCTTTTTAATCTTCTTCTTCTACTTCTTCTACTTCTTCTTATTCTTCTTCTTCCACTTCTTACTTTTCTTCTGCTTCTTCTTCGGTATCTTTTCTTCCTCTTCCTCTTCCCCTTCTTCTTCTATTTCTTAATTTTCTTCTCCTTCTTCTTCTCTTCTTCTTCTTCTTCATCTTATCCTTATTCTTATTCTCCTACTCCTTCTTCTTCTTCTCCTTCTTCTTCACCTTGTTCTTCTTCTCCTACTTCATCACCATGTTCTTCTTCTTCTTCTTCTTCTTTTTCTTCTTCTTCTTCATCTTCTTTGTTTTCTTCTTATTCCTCTTTCTTCACTTATCTCTTCTTTTTTTTCTTCTTCAACACCTTCTTCTTCTTCATCTCCTTCTTCTTCCTCTTCTTCTTAATTTCCTTCTTATTATTTTTGTTGTTGTTCTTCTTCTTCTGCTTCCTCTTCTTCTTCTTCTTCCACTTCTTCTTCTTTTCTTCTTCCTCTTCTTCCTCTTCTTCTTCTTCTTCTTCTCCTCCTCCTCCTCCTTCTTCTCCTTCTCCTTGTTTTCTTCCTTCTTCTGATTCTTCTTGTCCCCTATTTACTTTCTTCCTCTTCTTCTTCTTCTTTTATTTCTTTATCTTCTTCTTCTTCCTCTTCTTCATTTTCTTCTTCTTCTTCTTCTTTTTCTTCCTTTCCTTCTTTTTCTACTTATTCTTCTACTTCTTCTTCTTAACATTCTTCTTCTTCATCTTCTTCTTTTTCTTCTTCTTCTTCTTCTTCTTCTTCTTCTTCTTCTTCCTCCTCCTTCTTTTCAACTTCTTCTTCTTCTTCTTCTTGTTCTTCTTCATCTTCTTCATTTTCTTCTTCTTCCTCTTCCACTTCTTTTTCTTTTACTTCTTCCTCTTGTACGTCTTCTTCTTCTTCCTCTTACTTCGTTCTCTTCTTCATCGTATTCTTCTTCTTCTTCTTCTTCTTCTTCTTCTCCTACATCCTCTTCTTCTTCTTTTTCCATTTCTTCTTCTTCTATTTCTTCTTCTTGTTCTTCTTCTTCTTCAACATCATCATTTTCTTCTTTCTCTTCTTCTAATTCTTCTTCTTCTTCTCCTTCTCCTTCTGCTTCTTCTTCTTATTTTACTTCATCATCATCATCTTCTTCTTCCTCTACAAGTACTACATCGTCATCATCATCATCTTCTTCTTCTTCTTCTTCTTCACCTTCTTTTTGTCCTCCTACTTATTCTTCTTCTTCTTCTTCTTCTTCCTCCTCCTCTTACTTCTTCTCCATCTTTGTCTTCTTCTTATACTTTTTCTTCTTCTTCTAATACTTATTCTTCTTTTTCTTTGTCTTCTACTTCTTCTTCTCCTACTTCAACTTCTTCTTCTTCTTCTTGTCCTTCTTCTTCTTTATCTTCT
>JAIUJO010003129.1:62500-67500 GCA_023846275.1 Vanilla planifolia
CTTCTTCTTCTCTTACTACTACTTCTTGTTCTTCTTCTTCTTCTTTTTCTTCTTCTTCTTCTTCTTCTTTTTATTCTTCTTTTTCTTCTTCTCCTTCTCCTTCTTCTTCTTCACCTTCTTTTTAATCTCCTTCATCTTCTTCTTTTTCTCCATCTCCTTCTCCATCTTCGTCATCATCATCATCATCTTCTTCTTCTTCTTTTTATCTTCTTCTCCTTCTTCTTTTTCTTCCTCCTCCTCTCCTTCTCCTTCTTCTTCTTCTTCTTTTAATTCTTCTTCCTCATCTTTTTCTTCTTTTTTTCTTCTTATTCTTCCTCTCCTTCTTCTCCTTCTTCTACTCCTTCTTCTCCTTCTTCTTCTTCTCCTTCTACTTCTTCTTCTTCTTATTCTTCTTCTTGCTCCTCTTCCTCTTCTTCCTCCTCTTCTTCTTCTTCTTCTACTTCTTCTTCTTCATCATCATCACAATCTTCTTCTTCTTCTTCTAACTCATCATCATCATCTTCTTCTTCTTCTTCTTCTTCTTCTCCTTCTCCTCCTCATTCTTCTTCTACTTCTTGTTCTTCTTCTTCTTCTCCTCCTCCTCCTCCTCCTCCTCCTCCTTCTTCTCTTCTTCTTCTTCATCATCTTCTTCCACTTCTTCTTCTTCTTCTCCTCCTACTACTTCTTGTTCTTCTTGTTCTTCTTTTTCTTCTTCGTCTTCTTCTTTTTCTTCTTCTTTTTATTCTTCTTTTTCTTCTTCTCCTTCTCCTTCTTCTTCTTCACCTTCTTTTCCATCTCCTTCATCTTCTTCTTCTTCTCCATCTCCTTCTCCATCTTCATCATCATCATCATCTTCTTCTTATTCTTCTTCTCCTTCTTCTTCTTCTTCTTCCTCCTCCTCTCCTTCTCCTTCTTCTTCTTCTTTTTATTCTTCTTCCTCATCTTTTTCTTCTTCTTTTTCTTCTTATTCTTCCTCTCCTTCTTCACCTTCTTTTACTCCTCCTCCTTCTTCTTCTCCTTCTACTTCTTCTCCTTCTTCTTCTTTCTTCTTCTTCCTCCTCTTCTTCTTCTTCCTCCTCTTCTTCTTCTTCTTCCTATTCTTCTTCTTCTTCTTCTTCTTCTTCTTCTTCATCTCCTTCTCCTCCTGATTCTTCTTCTACTTCTTCTTGTTGTTCTTCTTCTTCTCCTCCTCCTCCTCCTCCTCCTCTTTCTTCTTCTTCTTCTCTTCTTCTTCTTCTTCATCTTCTTCCACTTCTTCTTCTTCTTCTTCTACTTCTTCATCTGCCTCTTACTTCTTCTTCATCATCTTCTTCATCTTCTTATTCTTCTTGTTGTTCTTCTTCTTCTTATTCTTCTTCCACCATTACTTCTTCTTCTTCATCCTCTTCTTTTTCTTCCTCTTCTTCTTCTTCTTCTTCATCTTCTTCTTCATTTTCTTCTTCTTTTTATTCTTGCTCTTCTCTTTCTTCTTCTTCACCTTCTTTTTCTTCTCCTTCTTCTTCTTCATCTTCTACTTCTTTTGCTTCTTCTACTTCTTCTTCTTCTTCTTCTTCTTCTTCTCCCTCTTTTTCTCCTTCTTCATCTTCCCCTCCATTTTCTTCCCCTTCGTTTTCATCTTCTTCTTATTCTTCTTCTTCTTTTTCGTCTTCTACTTCATCTTCTTCTTCTTCTTCGTCTTCTTCTTCTTCTTCTTCCTCCCGTTCTCCATCTTCTTCCCCTTCTTCTACTTCTTGTTCTTCTTCTTCTTCTTCTTCTTCTTCTTCTTCTTCTACGTCTTCTTTTTCTTCTTTTTCTTCTTCTTCTACTTCTTCTTTTTCCTCTCCTTCTTCTTCTACTTCTTTTTCTTATTTATATTATTCATCATTTTCTTCTTCTTCTTTATCTCCTTTTTTTGCCTCTTCTTCTTCTTCCTCTTCCTCTTCCTCTTCTTGTTCTTCTTAATCATCTTCTTCTTCTTCTTCTTCTTCTTCTTCTCCTTAATCTTCTTCCAATTCTTCTTCTTCTTCTACTTCTCCTTCTTCTTCTACCTCCTATTTCTTCATCTTCATCTTCTTCATCTTCATCTTCTTCATCTTTCTATTCTTCTTGTTGTTCTTCTTCTTCTACTACTACTACTTCCTCTTCTTCTCCTTCTTCTACTTTTTCTTCCTTTTCTACTTCTTCTTCTTTTTCTTTTTCTTCTTCTTTTTCTTCAACTTTTTCTTGTTCATCTTCTACTTCTTTTTTATTTCTTTTCCTTCTATTTCTTCTTCTACTTTTACATCTTCTTCTTCTACTACTTTACTTCCTCTTCTGTTTCTTCTTCTACTTCTTCTTCTTCATTTACTTCTTCTCCCTCTTCTTCTCCTTCTTCATCTTCCTCTTCTTCTTCTCCTTCTTCTTCATATTCTTCCTTTTCTTTATCTTCTTCTTCTTCTGTCTTCTAATTATTCTTATTTTTCATCTTCTTCTCCATCTTCTTCTACTTCTACTTTTCTTCTTCTTCTTCTTCTTTTTCTAATCCCTCTTCTTCTTCTTCCTCTTGCTCTTCTTTTCTTTCTTCTTCTTCTTGTTCTTCTTCTTCCTCAACTTTCTATTTTCTTCTTCTTCCTCCTTTACTTCTTCTCCTTCTTCTCCTCCTCCTCCTTCTCCTTCTTCTTCTCCTTCTCCTTCTTCTCCTTCTCCTTCTTCTTCTTCTTCTTCTTCTAGCTCATCTTCTTCTTCTTCTTCTTCTATTTCTTCTTCTTCTTCTTCTTCGTCCACTTGTTCTTCTTCTTCTACTTCTTTTGCCTCTTTCTTCTTCTTCATCATCTTCTTCATCTTCTTATTTGTTTTATTCTTCGTCTTCTTCATATTCTTCTTCCAACATTACTTCTTCTTCTTCCTCCTCTTCTTCTTCTTCTTCTACTACTACTACTACTTCTTCTTCTTCTTTTCTTCTTCTTTTTTCTTCTACTTAACTTTTTTCTTCTTCAAATTCTTTTCCTTCTCCTTTCTTCTTCCTCTTCTTCTTCTTTTTCTTCTACTTCACTTCTTCTTCTTCATCATCTTCTGCTTCTAATACTTTTTTTACTTCTTCTTCTTCTTCTTCTTCTTCTTCTTCTTTCCCTCTTCTTCTCTATCTTCATCTTCCCCTCCTTTTTCTTCCCCTTCTACTTTTTCTGCTTCTCCTTCTCCTTCTTCTTCCTCTTCTTCTTTTACTTCTTCTTCTTCTTCTTCTTCTCCTTCTTCTTCTTCTTCTTCTCCTTCTTCTTCTTCTTCTTCTTCTTCTTCTTATTCTCTAGTTCTTCTTTTTCCTCTCCTTCTTCTTCTACTTCTTTTTCGTCTTTATATTGTTCATCATCATCATCTTCTTCTTCTTCTTCTTCTTGTTCTTTATCTCCTTTTTCTGCCTCTTCTTCTTCTTCTTCTTCTTCTTCATCTTCTTCTTCTAGTTTTTCTTCTTCTTCTTTTTCTTCCAATTCCTCTTCTTCTTCTTCTACTACTTCTTCTGCCTCTGATATCTTCATCTTCATCTTCTTCATCAACTTATTCTTCTTGTTCTTCTTCTTCTTCTAATACTACTTCTTCTATTTTTCTTCTTCTTCTTCTTCTTCTTCTTCTTCTTCTTTTTCTTTTTCTTTTTCTTCTTTTTCTTCTTCTTCTTCTTTTTCTTGTTCTTCTTCTCCTTCTTCTTCTTTATCTTCTTTTCCTTCTCCTTCTTGTTCTACCTCTTCTTCTTCTTCTTCTTCTACTTTACTTCTTCTTTTTCTTCAATTACTTCTTTTTTTCTTCGTTTACTTCTTCTTCTCCCTCTTCTTCTCCTTCTTCATCTTCCTCTTCTTGTTCTCCTTCTTCTTCTTCTTTTTCTTCTTTTTCTTCTTTTTCTTCTTGTTCTTCTTCTTCTTCTAATACTACTTCTTCTATTTTTCTTCTTCTTCTTCTTCTTCTTCTTTTTCTTTTTCTTTTTCTTCTTCTTCTTCTTTTTCTTGTTCTTCTTCTCCTTCTTCTTTATCTTCTTTTCCTTCTCCTTCTTGTTCCACCTCTTCTTCTTCTTCTTCTTCTACTTTACTTCTTCTTTTCTTCAATTACTTCTTTTTTTCATCGTTTATTTCTTCTTCTCCCTCTTCTTCTCCTTCTTCATCTTCCTCTTCTTGTTCTTCTTCTTCTTCTTCTTTTTCTTCTTTTTCTTCTTCATCATCATCTTCTTATTATTCTTATTTTTCATCTTCTTCTCCATGTTCTTCTGCTTCTACTTCTCTTCTTCTTCTTCTTCTTCTTCTTCTTCTATTTATACTTTTCTTCTTCTTCCTCTTCCTCTTCTTTTCTTTCTTCGCCTTCTTTTTCTTCTTCCTCCTCTTTTTTTTCTTCTTCTTCGTCCTTTACTTCTTCTCCTTCTTCTTCTCCTCCTTCTTCTCCTTCGACTTCTTCTCCTTCTTCTTTCTTCTTCTCTTTCTTCTTCTTCTTCTTCTTTTTCTTCTTCTTCTTATTATTATTCTTTTTCTTCTTCTACTTCTTCTTTTTCATCATCTTCATCATCAACATCTTCTTCTTCTTCTTCTTCTTCTTCTTCTCCTTCTCCTCCTCCTCCTTCTTCTTCTTCTACTTCTTCTTCTTCTTCTTCTTTTTCTTCTTCTTCTTCTTCTTCGTCCACTTCTTCTTCTTCTTCTACTTCTTCTGCCTCGTACTTCTTCTTCTTCATCTTCTTCTTCTTCTTATTCTTCTTATTCTTCTTCCACCATTACTTCCTCTTCTTCTTCTTCTTCTTGTTAAGTTCTATCTCTTCTTCTACTTCTCTTTCTTAGTCTTCACCTTCTTTTCCTTCTCCTTCTTCTTCCTCTTCCTCCTCTTCATCTTCTTCTTTTTCTTCTACTTCACTTCTTGTTCTTCTTCATCATCATCTTCTTCTTCTACTTGTTCTTCTTCTTCTTCTCCCTCTTCTTCTCCTTCGTCATCTTCCTCTCCTTGTTCTTCTTCTCCTTCTTGTTCTTCTTCTTCTTCTTCTTCTTTTTCGTCTTCTTCTTCTTCTTCTTCTTCTTCCTCTTTTTCTTTCTCTTCTTCTT
>JAIUJO010003135.1:0-7500 GCA_023846275.1 Vanilla planifolia
TTCTCCCCCTCCTCTTCTTCTTCTCCTCCTCTTCTACTTCTACTCCATCTTCTTCTTCTCCTACTTTTTCTTCTTCTTCTTCTTCTCCTCTTCTTCTTCTTCTTCTTCTTCTTCTTCTCCACTTCTTCCTCTTCTCCTTCTTCTTCTTCTCCTTCTTCCTCTCCTTCTTCTTCTTCTCCTTCTTCTTCTTCTACTTCTCTTTTCCTTCTTCTTCTTCTTCTCCTTCTTCTCCTTCTTCTTCTTCTTCTTCTTCTTCTTCTTCTTGCTCCACTTCTTCTTCTTCATCTTTTTCTTCTTCTTCTTCTTCTTCTTCTCCTCCTTCTTCTTCCCCTTCTTCTTGTCCTTCTTCTTCTTCTTCACCTTCTTCTTCTTCTTCATCTTCTTCTTCTTCTTCGTCTTCTTTTTCTTCTCCTTCTTCTTCTTCTTGCTCAACTTCTTCTTCTTCCTCTTCTTCTTTTTCTTCTTCTTCACCTTCTTCTTCTTCTTCTTCTTCTTTTTCTATTTCTTCTTCTTCTTCTTCTTCTTCATCTGCTTCTTCTATTTCTTCTTCTTCTTCTTCTTCTTCTTCTTCTTCTTCTTCTTCTTTTTGTAGTTCTTCTTCTACTTCTTCTTTTCTTCTTCTCCTCCATCTCTTCTTCTTCATCTTCTTTTTTTTCCTTTTTTTCTTTTTTTGCTTCCTAATCTCTTACTACTTCTTTTACTTCATCTGCTCCTTCTTCTTCTTCTTCTTCTTCTTTCTTCTTGTTTTATTGCTTCTTCTTCTACTACTTCTACTTATTCTTCTTCTTCTTCTTCTTCTTCTTCTTTTCCTTCTTCTATTTCTTCTTCTTCTTCTTCTTCTTCTTCCTCCCCTTCTTATTCTTCTCCTTCTTCTTCTTCTTCTTCTTTTTCTCCTCCTCCTTTTTCTTCTTCTTCCCTTTTTTTTTCCTTATCCTCATTTTTCTTCTTCTTCAACTTCCTGTACTTCTTCTTCGTCTTCTTCTTGTTCCTCTTCTTCTACTTCTTCTTCTGCTTCTTCTTTTCTTCTTCTCTTCCACCTCTTCTTCTTCCTCTTCTTTTTTTTTTCTTCTTTTACTTTTTTCTCTTCCTAATCATTTACTATTTCTTCTTCTACTTCTTCTGCTCCCTCTTCTTCTACTTCTTCTTCTTCTTTCTTCTTCTTTTATTTCTTCTTCTTCTACTACTTCTACTTATTCTTCTTCTTCTTCTTCTTCTTCTCCTCCTTCTTCTAATTCTTCTTCTTCTTCTTCTTCTTCTTCTTCCACTTCTTATTCTTCTCCTACTTCTTCTTCTTCTTCTTCTTCTTCTTCTCCTTCTCCTTTTTCTTCTTCTTCCCTTTTTTTTTCTTTATCCTCATTCTTCTTCTTCTACTTCCTGTACTTCTTCTTTGTCTTCTTCTTGTTCCTCTTCTTCTACTTCTTCTTGTACTTCTTCTTTTTCTTCTTCTCCTCCACCTCTTCTTCTTCCTCTTCTTTTTTTTCTTCTTTTACTTTTTTTGCTTCCTAATCTTTTACTACTTCTTCTACTTCTTCTGCTCCTTCTTCTTCTTCTTCTTCTCCTTTTTTCTTCTTCTTCTATTTCTTCTTCTTCTGCTAGTTCTTCTTCTTCTTCTTCTTCTTCTTCTTTTTCTTCTTCTTGTTCCTTTTCTTCTTCTACCTCCTCCTCCTCTTCTATTTCCTCATCTACTCCTTCTTGCTCTTCTTCTACTTTACCTTCTTCTTCCTCTTTTTCTTCTTCTTCTTCTTCTTCTTCTTCCTCTTCTTCTTGTTCTTCTGCCTCTTCTTCTTCTTCTAGTTCTTCTAAATCTTCTTCTTACACTTCCTCTTCTTCTTCTTCCTTTTCTTCTTCTTCTTTTTCTTCTACCACTTCTTCTTCTTCTTCTTAATCATCTTCTTCATCCCTGTCTTCTTCTTCTTCTTCTACTCCTTCTACTTCATCATCTTCTTCCTCTTCAACTTCTTCTATTTCTTCTTCTTCTTATTGTTGTTCTTATTCTTCTTCATCATCATCATCATCATCTTCTTCTTTTTGTTCTTCTTCTTCTTCTTGTTCTTCTTCTTTGTCTTATTCTTCTTCTTCTACTTTTTCTTTTTCTTCTTTTTCTTCGTCTTCTTCTTCTTCTTCTTCCTCTTCTTCTTCTTCTCTTTCTTGTACTTCTTCTTCCTCTTCTTCCTCTTCTTCTCATCCTCCTCCTCCTATTCCTCCTTCTACTTCTTATATTACTTCTACTTCTAATTTTTCATCTTCTTCTTCTTTTTCTTAATTATCATCATCATCTTCTTCATCTTCATCTTATTCTTATTCTTATTCTTATTCATATTCTTCTTCTTCTTCTTTTTCTTCGACAATTTCCTCTTCTTCTTCTACTACTGCATCTTCAACTTATTATTCTTCTTCTTTCACTTCTTCTTCTTCTTCCTCCACCACCTCGTCTTATAACTCATCATCTTCTTCATTTTATTCTACTTTTTCTTCTTCTTCGTCTTCTTCTTTCTCCTCTTGCTTCCTCTTCTTCTTCTTCTTCATCAACATCTTCTTCTTCTTCTTCTTCTTCTTCTTCTTCTTCTTTTTGTTCGTCTTCTTCTTCTTCTTCTTCCACTTCTTCTTTTTCTTTTTTTTCTTCTTTGTTTTCTTCTCCTTCTTTCTCTTCTTCTTTTTCTTCTTCTTCTTCTTTCTTTTCTTCTTCTTCTTCCTCTACTTCCTCTTCTACTTTTTCTTCTTTTTCCTCTTCTTCCTCCCCTTATTCCTTCCTCTTCTTCTTGTTCTTCTTCTTCTTCTAATTCTTCTTCTTCGTCATCTTCTAAATAATTTTCTTGTACTTCTTCTACCATTTCTTCATTTTCTTCTAGTTCTTCAACTACTTCTTCTTCCTCTTCTTCTTCTACTTTCTCTTCTTCTTCCTCTTCTTCTTCTCCTTCTTCTTCCACATCTACGTACATGTCTTTCGCTTCTTATTCTTATTTTCTTTCTTCTTCTCCTTCTACATCATCTCTTCTTCCTTGTCTACTTCTTCTAAATCTTTTTCTTCTTCCTCCTCTTCTTCTTCTTCTTCTTCATCATGATCATCTTCTTCTTCTTCTTCTTTTTCTACTACTTCTTCCTCTTCCTCTTCTTCTTCTTTTTCTTCGTCTTCTTCTTCTTCTTCTTCTTCTTCTTCTTATTCTTCTTCTTCTTCCTCCTCCTCTTCTTCTTCTTCCTCCTCTTCTTCTTCTTCTTCCTCTCATCCTCCTCCTTCTCCTTCTTCTTCTTCTTCTACTTCTTCTAGTTCTTCTTCTTCTTCTTCTTTTTCTTCATCGTCATCATCATCATCATCTTCTTCTAATTCTAATTCTTCTTCTTCTTCTTCATCTTCTTCTTGTTTTTCTTCTTCTTCCTTTTCTTCTTCCTCTTCTTCTTTATCTTTTTCTTCTTCTTCCTCTTTGACTTCTACTACTTGTTCTCCTTCTTTTTCTGCTTCTTTTTCTTCCTCGTGTACTTCTTCTTCATCATCATCTTCTTCTTCTTCTTCTTCTTCTTCTTTGTCTTTTTCATTTTCCTTTTTTGCTTCTTCTTCTTCTTCTTCTTCTTCTACTTCTTATTCTTCTTCTGCTATTTTTTCTTCGGTTTTTCTTCTATTTCTGCTTCTTCTTATTGTTCTTTTCTCTTACTGCTACAACTTCTTCTTCTTCTTCTTCTCCTTCTTCTTTCTCTTCTTCTTCATCGTTATCATCATTTTCTTCTTCCTCTTCTTCTTCTTTATCTTCTTCTCTTATTCTTCTTCTTCTTCTTCTTCAACTTCTTCTTCATCTCCATTTTCTTCTTGTTCTTCTTCTTTGTCTTTTTCATCTTGCTCTTCTTTTTCTTCTTCTTCTTCTTGTTTTTCTCCCTATTTTCCTGCTTCTTATTCCTCTTTTTCTTCTTTTAATTCTTCTTCTTTTGCTACTTCTTCGTCATCTTCATCATCATCATCATCATCATCATCATCTTCTTCTTCTTCTTCTTCTTCTCGTTCTTCTCCTCCTCATGCTCCTTCTCCTTCTTCTTCTTCTTCAACTACTTCTTCTAATTCTTTTACTCTTCTTCTTGTTTTTCCTGATCATCATCATCATCATCTTCTTCTTCTTCTTCTTCTTCATCTTCTTCTTCTACTGTTACAACTTCTTCTAATTCTTCTGTTTCTTCTTCTTCTTCTTGTTTTTCTTCTACTTCTTTTTCTTCTTATTCTTCTTCTTCTTCTTTGTTTTTTCCTTCTTCTACATCTTCTTCCTTTGCTTCTCCTTCTTTTTCTCTTCTTCTTCTTCTTCTTTCTTTTCATCTTCTTCTTCTTTGTCTTCCTCTACTTCCACTTCTTCTTCTTCTTCTTCTTCTTCTACAACTACTTCTTCTCCTTCTCCTTCTTCTTCAACTAATTATTCATCAACATCTTTTTCTACTTCTTCTTCTTCTTATTCTTCTTCTTCTTCTTCTTCTTCTTCTTCTACTACTACTTTTTTTCTTCTTCTTCTCCTTGTTCTTTTTCCTCATCTTCTTCGCCTTCTTCCTCTTCTTCTTCTCTTCTTCTTCTTCTTCTTCTTCTTCTCTACCTCCTTCTACATCTTCTTCTTCTTCTTTTTCTTCTTCTTCTTCTTCTCTTTGCCTTTTTCGTCTTCTTCTTCTTCTTCTTATTCTTTTTCTTCTTTTTCTTCTTCTCCACCTCTATTTCTTCCTCTTCTTCTCTTTGTTATTCTTCGACCTTTTCTTCTTCTTAATCATTTTCTTCTTCTTCTTCTTATTCTTCTTCTTCATTTCCATCTTCTTCCTCTTCTTCATCATCTTCTTCTTCTTCTTCTTCTATTTCTTCTTCTTCTTCTTCTTCTTTTTCTTCTTCTTTTACTTCTTCTTCTTCTTCCCCCTCCTCCACCTCTTCATCTTCTTCATCTGCATCTTCTTTTTCTTCTACTACTTTTCCTTCTTCTTCCTCTTCATCTTCCTCTTTTTCCTTCCTCTTTTTCTTGTTCATCTTCTCCATCTACTTCTTCTTCTCCTCCTACTTCTTCTTCTTCTTCTACATCTTCTACTTCTTCAACTATTTGTTCTTGTTCTTCTTTTTCTTCTTCTTTTTCTTGTTTTACTTCTTCTTCATCATCTTCTTCTTCTTCTTCTCTTTCTTCTTCTCCTTCCCTTCTACTTCACCTTCTTCTTCTCCTTCCTCTTCTCCTTCTTCTTCTTCTTCTTCATCTTCTTTGTCCACGTCTCTTCTTGTTTTTGTTGTTCTTCATCATCTTCTTCTTCCTCAGCTTCTTCTTCTTCTTCTATTACTTCTCCTTCATCTTCTACTTCTTCTTCATCTTCTTTGTCTTCTGCTTCTTCTTCTTCTTCTTCTTCTTCTTTTTCTTCTTCCTCTGCTTCTTCTTCTTCTTCTTCTTCTTCATCTTCTTCTGCTTCTCCTCCCCCTCAATCTTCTTTTTCTTTTTCTTCTTCTTCTTCTTTTTCTTCTTCTTCTTCTTCTTCTTAATCTTCTTTTCCTTCTTCTTCTTCTTCTTCTTCATCTACTACATCTTCTCCTTCTACTTCTCCTTCTTCTTCTTCTAATTTTCTTCTACTACTTCTTCTTCTACTTCTTCCTCTTCTCTTTCTACTTCTTCTTCTTCTTCTTCTTCTTCTCCTTCTTCTTCCTCTTCCACTTGTTCTTCTTCTTCTTCTTCTAATTTTTTTCTTCTTCTTCTCCATCTTCTTCTTTTTCTTCTTCATTTTCTTCTTCTCCTTCTTCTTCTCCTTCTTTTTCTTCTTCTTTTTCTTCTTCTTCTTCTTCTTCTTGTTCTTCTTCTTCTTCTTTCGTCTTCTTCTTCTTCTTCTTCGTCTTCTTCCTCTTCTTCTTCTTCGTTTTCTTCTTCGTCTTATTTTTCTTGTTCTTCTTGTTCGTCTTCCTCTCCCTCTACTTCTTCTTTTTCATCTTTTTTTCTACTTCTTTTTCCTCATCTTCTTCTTCTTCAACTTTTTCGTCTTCTTCATCATCATCATCTTCCTATTCTTCTTCTTCTACATCATCTTCATCTTCTGCTCCTTCTCCTTCTCCCCTTTCTTCTTCATCTTTTATTTCTTGTTCTTCTTCTAATTCTTCTTCTTCATCATCATCGTCATCATCATCATCATCTTCTTCTTCTTCTAGTACTTCTTTTTCCTCTTCTTCTTCTTTTTCTTCTTCTTCTTCTTTTTCTTCTCCTTCTTCTTCTCCTTCTTCTTCTTCTGCTTCTTCTTCTTCTTCTTCTTCTTCTTCTTCTTCGACTTCTTCTTCTTCTTCATCTTCTTCTTCTTCACCTTTTCTTCTTCCTCCTCTTCTTCTTCTCTTTATTCTTCTTGTTCCTAATCATCTTCTTATTCTACTTCTTATTTTTCTCCTTCTTCTACTACTACTACTTCTTCTTCTTCTTCTTCTTCTCCTCCTCCTCCTTTTTCTCCCATACTTCATCTTCATTTCCCTATTCTTAATGTTCTTTTTCTTCTTCTTCTTCTTCTCTTCTTCTTCCTCTCCATCTTCTTCTTTTTTCTTCTTCTACATTTTCTTCTTAGACTTCTTCTTCATCATCATTATCATCTTCTTCTTCTTCTTCTTCTTCTTCTTCTTCTCTTTCTTCTTCTTCTTCTTCTTCTTGCTCCACTTCTTCTTCTTCCTCTTCTTCTTTTTCTTCTTCTTCTTCTTCTTCTTCTTCTTCTTCTTCTTCTTCTTCTTCTTCTCCTTCAACTTCTTCTACCTCTTCTTCTTCTTCTACCCCTCCGATTTTATCTTTTTCTTCTTCTTCTTCTTTTTTTTCTTCCACTTCTTCTTGTTCTTCTTGTTCTTCTTCTTTTTCTTCCTCCTCCTCTTCCTCTTCTTCCTCATCTACTATTTTTTATTCTTCTACTTTTCTTCTTCCTTGTCTTCTTCTTCCTCCTATAGCTTCCTCTTTTTCTTTTACTTTTTGTCCGTCTTCTTCTTCTTCTCCTTCACCTTCTTCTACTACTACTTCTTCTTCTTCCTCCTCTTCCTACTCTTCTTGTTCTTCTTCTTCTTCTTCTCGTTCTTCTTCTTCTACTTCTTCTTTTTCTTCTCTTCCTCATTGTCCTCCTCCTCCTCCTCCTCCTTCTTCTTCTCCTTCTTCTTCCTCTTCTCCTTCTTCCTCTTCTTCTTCTTCTTCTTCTTCCTGTTCTTCCTCTTCTCCTCTACCTTTCCTCCTTCCTCTTCTTCTTTTTGTTCTCCTTTTACTTTTTCTTCTTCTTAATCTTTTACTTCTTCTTCGTCTTCTTCTCCCTCTCCTTCTTCTTCTTCCTCTTCTTCTTCTTCTTCTATTTCTTCTTCTTCTATTGCCTCTACTTCTTCTTCTTTTACTTATTCTTCTCTTCCTCCTTTTCCTCTTCTTCTTATACTTGTTCTTCTGCTTCTGTCTCTTCTTCTTCTTCTTCTTCATAATCTTCATCATCATCATCTTCTTCTTCTTCTTCTTCTTCTTCTTCTCCTCCTTCATCTTCTTCTTCATCTTCTCCTTCCACATCGTCTTCTTGTTC
>JAIUJO010003135.1:25000-27500 GCA_023846275.1 Vanilla planifolia
GAATAAAAAGTAGAATAAGAAGATGAGGAAAGAAGAAGAAGTCGATGAAGAAGTAATAGAAGAACATGAAGAAGATGGAGAAGAAGAAGAGGATGACGATGATGATGTGACGATGATGATGATCATGATGATGAAGAAGAGGAAGAAGAAAAACTTGAAGAAGAAGTGCAAGAAGAAGTAGAAGAGGAAGAGAAAGAAGGAGAAAGAAGAAAAGATGAGGAGGAAGAAGATAAAGAAGAATAAGTAAAAGAAGTAGAAGAAGAAGAAGATGATGATGTAAAAGAAGAAGAAAAAGAGGAACAAGAAGAAGAACATGTAGAAGAAGTAGAAGAAGACGAGGAGTTGGAAGAAGAAGAAGTAGAAGAAGATGAAGAAGAAGAAGAAGAAGAAGGAGAAGAAGAAGAAGGAGAACAAGAAGAAGAAGGAGAAGAAGAAGAAAGAGAAGAAGAAGAAGATGATGAAGAAGAAGAAGATAAAGAAGTAGTTGTAGTAGGTGAAGAAGAAGAAAAAGACGAAGAAGAAGAAGAGGAAGAGGATGAAGAACAAGTTGAACAAGATGAAGAATAATTAGAAGAGAAAGAAGAAGAATAAGAAGAAGGAGAAGAAGATGAAGAAGAACAGGAAGAAGAACAAGAACAAGAAGAAGAAAATGATGAAGCAAAAGAAGTAGTAGAAGAAAAAGAAAAAGAAGAAGAAAAAGAAGAAGATGAAGAAGGAGAATAAGAAGAAGAAGAAGAAGAAGAACAAGAAAAAGAAGTGGAGGTGCAACAAGAAGAAGAAGAAGAAGAAAAAATGTAGAAGTAAATAAAAAAGAAGATGAACAAGAAGAAGAAGTGGAGGAAGAAGAAGAGAAAGAAGTAGTGGTAGAGGTTGTAATAGAAGAAGACGAAGAAGAAGAAGAAAAGACAAAGAAGAAGAAGATGAAGAAGAAGAAAAAGAAAAAGTAGTAGTAGTAGTCGAAGAAGAAGAAGAAGAAAAAGAAGAAGAATACGAAGAAGAGGAGGAGGAAGAAGAAGAACAAGAAGAAGAAGAAGTAGAAGAAAAATAAGAAGAAGAGGTAGAGGAAGAAGAAGAAGAAGAAGAAGAAGAAAAATAATAATAATAAAAAGAAGAAGAAGAAGAAGAAAAAGAAAACGAAGAAGAGCACAAAGAGGGGAGGATGAGGAAAAAGAAGAAGAAGAAGAAGAAGATAAAGAAGAAGAGAAAGAAGAAGTAAAAGATGAAGAAGAGGAAGAAGAGAAAGAAGAAGAAGAAGAAGAAGAAGAAGAACTAGAAGAAGAAGAAGATGATGATGATGAAGAGGAAAAAAGAAGAAGTTGAAGAAGAAGAAGAAGGATAATTAAACAAAACAAAAGAAGAAAAGAAGAAGAAGAAGAAGAAGAAGAAGAAGACAAAGAAGAAGAAGTAGAAGAAGTAAAAGAAGAAGAAGAAGAAGAAGAAGAAGACAAAGAAGAAGTAGATGAAAAAGAAGAAGAAGAACAAGAAGAAAAAGAAAAAGAAGAGGAAGAAGAAGAAGAAGAAGACGAAGAAGAAGAAGAAGAGAAAGAAGAAGAACAAGAAGAAGAAGAAGAAGAAGAAGAAGAAGAAGAAGAAGAAGAAGAAGATAATAAAGAGGAAGAAGAAGAAGAAGTAGAAGAAGAAAGAAGAAGAAAAAGAAGAAGTAGTAGTTATTGAAGAAGAAGAAGAAGAAGAAGAAAAAGAAAAAGAAGAACACGAAGTTGTAGAAAAAGAAGAAGAAGAAGATGTCGAAGAATAAGAAAGAAGAAGAAGGACAAGAAGAAGAAGAAAAAGAAGAAGAAGAAGACGAAAAACAAGAAGAAGAAGAAGAAGAAGTAGTAGTAGAACAAAAAGAAGAAGAAGAAGATGAAGAAGAAGAAGAAAAAGATGAAGAGGAAGAAGAAGAAAAAGATAAAAAGGAAGTAAAAGAAGAAGAAGATAAAAAGGAAGTAAAAGAAGAAGAAGAAGTAGAAAATAAAGTAGAAGAAGAGAGAGAAGAGGGGAAGGAGCAGGAGGAAGAAGAAGAAGAAGAAGTAGAAGTAACAGAATAAAAAGAAGAGGAAGTTGAGCAGGAAGAAGAAGAAGAAGTAGAAAAAAAAGTAAAAGAAGAAAAAGAGGAAGAAGAAGAAGAAGAAGAAGAAGAAGAAATAGAAGTAGAAGAAATAAAAGAAGATGAAGATAATGAAGGAGAAAAAGGACAAGAAGTAGAAAATGAAGAAGAAGAAGAAAAAGAATAAGAAGAAAAAGAAATGGAAGAATGAGAAGAAGAAGGAAATGATCAAGAAGATAATGAAGATGAAGAAGAAGAATTAAAAGAAATAAAAGAAGCAGAACAAGAAGAAAAAGAAGAAGAAGAAGAAGCAGAAGAAGAAGAAGAAGAAGAAGACGAAGAAGAAGCAAAAGGAGATGAAGAAGAAGAAGAATAAGTAGTAAAAGAATAAGAAAAAGAAGAAGAAGATGAGGATGAAGAAGAAGAAAAAGAACAAGAGGAAGAAGAAGAGGA
>JAIUJO010003135.1:57500-62500 GCA_023846275.1 Vanilla planifolia
AAGAGGAAAAAGAAAAAGAAGTAAATGAAGAAGAAGAAGATGAAGACGAAGAAGAAGAAGAAGATTAAGCAGAAGAAATAACAGTAGTAGTAGTAGTAAAAGAAGAAGAGGAAGTAGAAGAGGAAAAAGACGAAGAAGAAGAAGAAGAAGAAGACGAAGAGGAAGAAGATGAAGAAAAAGAAGAAGAAGTGGAAGAGGAGGAAGATGAAGAAGAAGAAGAAGTTGTAGAAGGAGAAGAAGAAGTAGAAGAAGAATATGAAGACGAAGAAGAAGAAGAAGCTGAAGTATAAAAGAAGAAGAAGAAGAAGATGAAGAAGAAGAAGAAGAAGAAGAAGTCGAAGAAGAAGATGAAGAAGAAGACGAAGAAGAAGAAGAAGACGAAGAAGAAGACGAGGAAGAAGAATAAGAAGAAGAGGAAGACGAAGAAGAAGATGAAGAAGAAGAGGAAGGCGAAGAAGAAGACGAAGAAGAAGAGGAATTAGCAAAAGAAGATAAAGAAGAAAAAGAAAGCGAAGAACAAGGAGAAGATGAAGATGAAGACGAAGATGAAGAAGATGAAGAAGAAGAAGAGGATGAAGAAGACGAAGAAGAGAAAGAAGAAGAAGAAGAAGAAGAAGAAGACGAAGAAGAAGAAGACAAAGAAGAAGAAGATGAAGAAGAAGAGGAAGAAGAAGAAGAAGGAAAAGAAGAAGAAGAAGAAGAAGAAAACGAAGAAGATGAAGAAGAAGAAGAAGAAGAGGAGGAAGTGGAAGAAGAAGAAGAAGAGGAAGAAGAAGTAGAAGAAGAAGAAGAAGAGGAAGAGGAAGAAGAAGAATAAAAAGAAGGGGAAGAAGAAGAAGAAGATGAAGAAGAAGAAGAAGAAGAAGTGGTGGAAGAAGAAGAAGAAGAAGAAGTAGGCAAAGAAGAAGAGGAAGAAGAAGAAGAAGAAGAAAGAAGAAGTAGAAGAAGAAGAAGAGGAGAAAGAAAAAGAAGTAGAAGTAGAACAAGATGAATCAGATGAAGATGAAGTAGTATTAGAAGAAGAAGATGATGACGATGAAAAAGTGGAAAAAGAATAAAACGAAGAAAAAAAGAACAACAAGAGGAAGAAGAAGTGGAAAAAGAAGAACAAGAAGAAGAAGATGAAGAAGTAGTAAAAGAAGAATTGAAGAAGAAGAGAACAAGAAAGAAGAGGAGGGAGTTGAACAAGAAGAAGTAGTAGAAGAAGAAGAAGAAAGAGAAGAAGAAAAAGAAGAACAAGAAGAAGAAAGAGAAGAATAAGAGTTAGAAGAAGAAGCAGAAGAAGGAGAAGAAGAAGAAGAAGAAGTAGAAGAAGAGGAAGAAGAAGAAGAAGAAGAAGAAGAAGAAGAAGATGGAAGAAGAAGAAGAAGAAGAAGTAAAGAAGAATAATAAAAGAAGAAGAAGAAAAAGAAGAAGAAGAAGAGGAAGAAGAGGAAGAAGAAGATTAAAAAAAAAATGACAAAAAGTGGAAGAAGAAGAAGAAGAAAAAGAAAATGATGATGATGAAGAAGAAGAAGAAGTAAAAGAAGAAGAAGCATAAGAAGAAGAAAAAGTGGTGGAAGAAGAAGAAGAAGAAGAAGAACTAGAAGAAGAAGAAGTAGAAGAAGATGTAGTAGAAGAACAAAAAGAAGAAGAAGCAAAATATAAAGAGGGGGAAGAAGAAGAAAAGGAAGGAGGATGAGGTGGAGAAAAAGAAGAAGAAGGAGAAAAACAAGAAGAAGAAGAAAGAAGAAGAGGAAGATGAAGAAGAAGATGATGAAGAAGAGAAGCAGAATAAGATGAAAAAGAAGAAGAAGAAGAAGAAGAAAAAGAGGAAGAAGAAGAAGAAGAAAAAGAAGGAGAAGATGAAGAAAAAGAAGATAATGAAGAAGAAGAAGAAGAAGGAGAAAAAGAAGAGGAAGAACAAGAAGTAGAACTAGAAGAAGAAGAAGAAGATTAAGAAGTAGTATTAGAAGAAGAAGAAGAAGAAGAAGATTAAGTGGAAAAAGAAGAAGAAGATTAAGGAGAAGAAAAAGAAAAACATCAAGAAGAAGAACAATAGTAAGAAGAAGAAGAAGAAGAAGAAGAAGAAGAAGTTGATGATGATGAAACGTAAGAAGAAGACGAAGAAGAGGAATAAGAAGAAGAAGAAGAAGGTGATGAAAAAGTAGAAGAAGAAAAAGAAGAAGAAGAAGAAGACAAAGTTAAAGAAGTTCAAGAAGAAGAAGAAGAAGAAGAGTAAGAAGAACGAGAAGAGGAAAAAGAAGAAGTTGAAGAAGAGGAGGAAGACGAAGAAGAAAGGAAAAGAAAGAAGAAGAATAAGAAGAAGAAAGAAGAAGAAGAAGAAGCAAAATGAAGAAGAAGAAGAATATGATGATGATGATGACGATGAAGAAGAGAAGAAAGAAGAAGAAGAAGAAGAAGTAGTAGAAGATGAAGAAGAAGAAGAAGATGATGATGAGGAAGAAGTAGAAGAAGAAGATGAAGAAGAAGAAGAACAAGAGTAAGAAGAAGCAGAAGAAGAAGAAGAAGAAGAAGAAGTAGAAGTAGAGGAAGAAGTAGAAGAAAAAGAAGAAGAAGAAGAAGACGAAGAAGCAAGAAGAAGAAGAAGAAGAAGAAGAAGAAGAAGAAGAAGAGTAAGAAGTATAAGAAGAAGAAGAAGAATAAGAAGAAGAAGAAGAAGTTGAAGAATAGGAGGAAGAAGAAGAAAGAAAAAGAAAGAAGAAGAATAAGAAGAAGACAAAGAAGAAGAAGAAAAAGAAGCAAAAAGAAGAAGAAGAAGAAGAAGAAGAAGAAGATGATAAAGACGAGAAGGTAGTAGAAGAAAGAAGTAGAAGAAGAAGAAGGTGAATAAGAAGAAGAAGGTAAACAAGAAGAAGAAGAAGAAGATGACATGGAAGAAATAAAAAAAAGCAGAACAAGAAGAAGAAGAAGTGAAGAAGAAGTAGTAGACGAAGAAGAAGAAGAAAAAGAAAAAGAAGATGAAGAAGAAGTATAAGAAGAAGAAGAAGAAGAAGAAAGAAGAAGAAAGAAGAAGAAGTTGACGAGCAAGAAGTTGAAGAAGAAGAAGAAAAAGAATAGTAAGAAGAACCAGAAGAGGAATAAGAAGAAGAAGAAGAGGAAGAAGAAGATGATGATGATGAAGAAGAAGTGGAAGAAGAAGAATAATAATAATAATAAGAGGAGGAGGAAGAAGAAGAAGATGAAGAAGGAGAATGTCACGGAGAAAAAGAAGAAAAATAGTAAGAAGAAGAAGAAGAAGAAGAAGAAGAAGAAGAAGAAGGAGAAGAAGAAGAAGAAGAAGAAGAAGATGATGATGATGATGAAGTAGAAGGAAGAAGAAGAAGAAATAGAAGAAGAAGAATTCGAAGAAGAAGTTGAAGAAGAGGAGGAAGAAGTAGAAGAAGAACAACAACAACAGGAAGAAGAAGATGAAGAAGTAGTAGTTTTAGTAGAAGAAGAAGAACAAGAAGAAGAAGAAGATGAACAGGATGAAAAGGAAGAAGAAGAAGAGTAAGAGTAAAAGGAAGAAGAAGTAGAAGAAGAAGAAGAAGAAGAACAAGAAGAAGAAGAAATTGAAGAAGAAGAAGAAGAAGAAGTAGAAGAAAGAAGAAGAAGAAGAAGAAGAAGAATAAGTGTTACAGGAAGAAGAAGAAGAAAGAGAAGAGGAAGAATGAGAGGAGGATGAAGAAGAAGAGTAAGATAAAGAAGTGCAAGAAGTAGAAACTAAAAGAAGAAGAAGAAGAAGAAGAAGAAGGAGAAGTAGCAGAAGGAGAAGGAGAAGGAGAAGAAGAAGAAGAAGATTAAGAAGAAGAAGAAAAAGACAAAGAAGAAGAAGAAGAAGAAGAAGAAGAAGAAAAGAAAAAGAGGAGGAGAATAGAGAAGAAGAAGAAGAAGAAGAAGTAGAAGAATTAGAAGAAGAGGAAGAAGAAGACGAAGATGAAGAATCGAAAAAGTAAAAACAAGAGTAACAAGAAGAAGGAAAGTTTGAAAATGAAGAAGAAGAATAAGAAGAAGAAGAAGAAGAAAAAGAAGAAGAGGAAGAAGAAGAAAAGAAAGAACTTGAGGAAGGAAGAAGAAGAAGAACAGGAACAAGAACAAGAAGAAGAAGTGGAAGAAGAAGATGAAAAAGAAGAAAAAGAAGAAAGAGGAAGAAGAAGAATATGAAAAAGAAGAAGAAGTTGAAGGAAAGGAGGAAGAAAAAGAAGAAAGAAATACAAAGAAGAAGAAGAAGAAGGAGTAGAAAAAAAAGAAGAAGAAGAAGATAAAGAAGAAGAAGATGAAGAGGAGAAGAAGAATACGAAGAAGAAGAAGAAGATGAAGAAGATGAAGATGTGGAGGAAGAAGAAGATGAAGAAGAAGCAAAAGGAAGAAGAACAAGAAGGAGAAGAAAAAGAAGAAAAAGAATAATAAGAAAAATAAGAAGAAGAGGAAGAAGAAGAGCAAAGAAGAAAGAAAATGGAAGAAGAAGAAGAAGAAGAAGAAAGAAGAAGTAGAAAAGAAGAGGAAGACAAAGAAGAAGAGGAAGAAGAAGAAGGAGAAGAAGACGAAGAAGGAGAAGAGGAGGAAGAAGAAGAAGAGGAAGATGAAGAAAAGGAAGAAGAAGAAGTGCAAGCAGAAGAAGAAGAAGAAGAAGAAGAAGAAGAAGAGGAAGAAGAAGTGGAAGAATAAGAAGAAGAAGAGGAAGAAGAAGAGGAAGAAGAAGTACAAGAAGAAGAAGATGACGAAGAAGAAGAATAAGAAGACGAAGAAGAAGAAGAAGAAGTTGAGAAAGAAAAAGAAGAAGAAGAAGCAAAAAAAGAGAAGCAAGAAGAAGAGTAAAAGAATAAGAAGAAGAAGATGATGAAAAAGTAGAAGAAGAAGAAGTTGATGAAGAAAAAGAAGGAGAAAAAGCAAAACTAAGAGAAGCAAGAAGGAGAATAAAAGAAGAAGAAGAAGAAGAATAAGAAGAAGAAGAAAAATAAAAAGAATAAAAACAAGAAGAAGAGCAAAGCAGAAGAAGCAGAGAAGAAGAAAAAGAA
>JAIUJO010001756.1:27500-35000 GCA_023846275.1 Vanilla planifolia
ACAAGACGAAGAAGAAAAAGAAAAAGATGAAGCAGTAAAAGAAGAAGAAGATGATGATGATGTTGATGATGATGAAGAAGAAGAAAAAGAAGAAGAAGAAAGAAGGAGAAGAAGAAGTAGTAGAACATGAAGAAGAAGAGTGAAGAAGAAGTAAAAGAAGAAGAAGAAGTAGAAGAAGAAGAAGAAGAAGAAGAAGAAAAAGAAGAAGATGAAAATGAAAAAGAAGAAGAAGAGGAAGAAGAAGATGATGATGATGATGAAGAAGAAGAAGAAAAAGAAGAAGTAGTAGTAGTAGTAAAAGAATAAGAATAAGAAGAAAAAGAAGAAGATGAAGAAAAAGAGGAAGAAGAAGAAGAAGAAGACGAAGAAGAAGAAGAAAACGAAGAAGAAGAAGAAGAAGAAGAAGAAGGAGAAGAAACATAAGATGTAGAAGAAGATGAAGAAGAAGAAGTAAAAGAAGAAGAAGAAGAAGAATAATAAGAATAAGAAGTAATGGGAAGAAGAAGGAGAACAAGAAGAAGTAGAAGGAGAAGAAGGAGATGAAAAAAAAGAAGTAGAAGAAGATGATGAAGAAGAAAAGGAAGAAGAAAATGATGATGAAGAAGAAGTAGAAGAATGAAAAAGAAGAAGAAGAAGAAAAAGACGACGAAGAAGTAGAAGAAAAAGGAGAAGAAGAAGAAATGAATAAGAAGAAGAAAAAGTAGGTGGTGAAGATGAAGAAGTAGAAAAAGAAGAAGTAGAAGAAGAAGAAGAAGTAGAAGGACAAGAAGAAGAAGAAGAACTAGAAGTAATAATAGTAGTAGTTGTAGAAGAAGAAGAAGAAAACGAAGAAGAACAAGAAGAAGAAGAAGAAAGAGAAGAAACATAAGATGTAGAAGAAGATAAAGAAGAAGTAAAAGAAGAAGAAGAAGAAGAAGAAGAAGAATAAGAAGTAGTGGGAAGAAGAAGGAGAACAAGAAGAAGTAGAAGGAGAAGAAGGAGATGAAAAAAAGAAGTAGAAGAAGATGAAGAAGAAGAAAAGGAAAAAGAAAATGATGATGAAGAAGAAGTTGAAGAATGAAAAAGAAGAAGAAGAAGAAGAAGGAGAAGAAGAAGAAAAAGAAGACGAAGAAGTAGAAGAAAAAGGAGAAGAAGAAGAAGAAGAAGAATATGAAGAAGAAGAAGAAGAAATGAATAAGAAGAAGAAAAAGTAGGTGGTGAAGATGAAGAAGTAGAACAAGTAGAAGTAGAAAAAGAAGAAGTAGAAAAAGAAGTAGAAGAAGGACAACAAGAAGAAAAAGAACTAGAAGTAATAATAGTAGTAGTTGTAGAAGAATAAGAAGAAGAAGAAGAAGAAGAAGAAGAAGAAGAAGTAGAAGAAAAAGTAGAAGAAAAAGAAGGAGGAGAAGATATTAAAGAAGAACAAGAAGAAGAAGAAGATGATGAAGAAGAAGAAAAAGAAGAAGAAGAAGAAAAAGAAGCAGAAGATGAAGAAGTAAAAAAGAACAAAAAGAAGATGATGAGAAGAAGAAGAAGAAGAAGAAGAAAAAAAACAAGAAGAACAAGAAGAAGAACAAGAAGAAACAAGAAGAAGAAGAAGTAGTAAAAGGTGAAGAAGAAGATGAAAGAAGAAGTAGTAGAAGAAGAAGTAGTAGAAGGAGAAGAAGAAGAGGAAAGAAGAAGAGGAAGTAGAAGAAGAAGAAAAAGAAGAAGAACAAGAAAAAAAGGGAGAAGAATAAGAAAAGGAAGAAGAAAAAGAAGAAGGTGAAGAAGAAGAAGAAGAAGAAGTAGACGAAGAAGAAAAAGAAGAAGAGGAAGATGATGAAAAAGAAGAAGAAGAAAAAGAAAAAGTATTAGAAGTAGTAGAAGAAGAAAAATAATAATAAGAAGAAGAAGATGAAGAAAAAGAAGAAGAAGAAGAAGAAAATGAAGAAGAAGAAGAAGAGGAAGAACGAAGAGAAGAAACATAAGCAGTAGAAGAAGATCAAGGAGATGATGAAGAAGAAGATAAGATGAAGAATCAGAAGAAGAAGAAGTAGAAGAAGAATAAGTAGTAGAAGTAGAAGAAGAAGAAGAAGTAATAGTAGTATTAGAAGAAGAAGAAGAAGAAGAAGGAGATGAAGAAGAAGAAGAAGAAGAAGAAGGCAAAAAAGTAGAAGTAAAAGATGAAGAAGAAGAAGAGTTAGATGAAGAAGAAAAAATTGACGAAGTAGAAGAAGTAGAAGAAGAACAAGTAGAAGAATGAAAAAGAAGAAGATGATAAAGGAGAAGAAGGAGGAGGTAGAGGAGGAGGAGGAGAAGAAGAAGAAGAAGAAAAAGAAGCCAAAGAAGAAGAAGAAGAAGAAGAAGAAAAGGAAGAAGAAGAAGAAGAAGACAAAGAAGAAGAAGAAGAAGAAGAAGAAGAAGAAGAAGAAAGAAGAAAATAAAGACGAAAGAATAAGAAGTAAAAGAAGAAGGAGAAGAAGAAGGAAGGAAGGAGAAGAAGAAGAAAAAAAAGAAATAGAAGTTGCAGTAGAAGAAGAAGAAGAGAAGGAGAAGAAGAAGAAGAGGAGGAAAGAGAAGAAGTAGAAGAAGCAGAACAAGAAGAACAAAAAAAGTAGAAGAAGAACAAAGACAAAGAAGAAGAAGAAAAAGAAGAAGAAGAATAAGAATTAAATAATGAAGAAGAGAAAGAAGAAGAAGAAAAAGAAAAAGAAGAGGAGTAGGAGGAAGAAGAAGAAGAAGAAGAAGAAGAAGAGGAAGAAAAAGAAGAAAAACAAGAAGAAGAAGATGAATAAGAAGAAAAAGAAAAAGAAGAAGAAGATGAAGAAAATAGGAAGAGAAAGAAGAAGAAGAAGAACAAGAAGAGATAGAAGAAGAATAACTAGTAGTAGTAGAAGAAGAAGTTGAAGAAGAAGCAGAAAAAGATGATGATGAAGAAGAAGACAAAGAAGAAGAGGAAGAGGAACAAGAAGAAGAAGAGGAAGACAAAAAAGAAGAAGAAGAATAAGAAGAAGAAGTAGACGATGGAGAAGAAAGTGAAGAAGAAGAAGAAGAAGAAGGAGAAGAAGAAGAAGAAGAAGAACAAATAGAAGAAGAAGAACAAATAGAAGAAGAAAAAGAAGATTATGAAGAAGAACAAGAAAGAAGAAGATGAAGAAGAACAAAAAGCAGGAGAAGAAGAAGAAGAAGAAGAAAGAAGGAGAAGAAGGAGAAGAAAAAAAAAGCAAAAGTAGTAGTAAAAGAAGAAGAAGAAGAAGGAGAAGAAGAAGAGGAAAAAGATGAAGAAGAATAAGAAGAGCAAGAAGAAGAAGAAGAAGAAGAAGAAGAAGAAGAAGAAGAAGAAGAAGAATAAGAAAAAGAAGAAGAGGAAGAAGAAGAAGTTGAAGAAGAAGAACAACAAGAAGAAGAATAAGAAGTTAAAGAATAACAAGGAACACGAGGAAGAAGAAGAAGAAGAAGAAGAAGAAGAAGAAGAAGAAGAAGAAGAAGAAGAATAAGAAAAAGAAGAAGAAGAAGGATAAAAAGAAGAAGAAGAGGAAGAAGAAGAAGTTGAAGAAGAAGAATAAGAAGAAGAAGAAGAAGAAGAAGAAGAAGACAAAGAAGAAGAAGAGGAAAAAGAAGAATAATAAGAAGATGAAGAAAGAAAAAAAAGTAGTAGAAAAAGAAGTAGAATAAGCAGAAGAAGAAGGGCAAGAAGAAGATGATGATGAAAAAGAAGAAGAAGAAGAAGAAGAAAAAGAAGAAAAACAAGAAGAAGAAGAAAGAAGTAGATAAAGAATAAAAGGTAGAAGAAGAAGAAGAAGAAGAAGGAGAAGAAAAAAGAAGAAGAAGAAGAACAAAAAATAGAAGAGGAACAAGAAGAAGAAGCAAAAAAAGAAAGAAGTAGAAGTTGTAGAAGAAGAAGAAGTAGCAAAAGAAGAAGAAGAAGAAGAAGAAGATGAAGTAGAAGAAGGACAAGAAGATGACGAAGAAGAAGACGAAGAAGAAGAAGATGAAGAAAATGAAGAAGAAGAAGAAGTAGAAAAATAAAGAAAAAGAAAAAGAATAAAAGATAGAGGAAGAAGAAGAAGAAGAAGATAGATGAAGAAGATGTAAAAGAGAAAGAAGTAGTAGAAGAAGTAGAAGAAGAAGAAGTTGAAGAATAAGAGAGAAATGAAGTAGTAGTAGAAGAAGAAGAAGAAGAAAAGATGATGAGGACGAAGAAGAAGATGAAGAAAAAGAAGAAGATGAAGAAGAATAAGAAAAAGAAGAAGAGTAAGAAGAACAAGAAGAATAAGGAGAAGAAGAAGAAGAGGAAGAAGAAGGCAAAGAAGAATAATAATAAGAATAAGAATAAGAAGAAGAAGAATAAGAGAGAGAATGAAGTAGTAGTATAAGAAGAAGAAGAAAAGATGATGATGAAGAAGAAGATGATGAAGAAAAAGAAGAAGATGGAGAAGAATAAGAAGAAGAAGGAGAGCAAGAAGACCAAGAAGAATAAGAATATGAAGAAGAAGAAGAGGAAGGCAAAGAAGAATAAGAATAAGAATAAAAATAAGAAGAAAAAGAGAGAAAATGAAGTAGTGAAAGAAGAAGAACAAGAAGATGATGAAGAAGATGAAAAATAAGAGAAAGAAGAAGAAAAAGAAGAGGAGCAAGAAGAAGAAAGAAGAAGAAGAAGAAGAAGAAAACTAAGAGGAAGAAGAAGAAGAAGAGGAAGATGGAGAAGAAGAGGAAGAAGAGGAAGAAGAAGAAGAAAAAGAGGAAGATGATGATGAAGAAGTCAAAGAAGAAGAAGAAGAGGAAGACGAAGAAGAAGAAGAAGAACAAGTAGAAGAAGAACAAGTAGAAGAAAAAGAAGAAGAAGTCAAAGAAGAAGAAGATGAGGAAGTAGTAAAAGAAGAAAAAGAAAAAGAAGAAAAAGTAGGAGATGAAGAAAAAGAAGAAGAAGAAGATGTAGATGAGGATGAAGAAGATGAAGAAAAAGAAAAAGGAGAAGGAGAAGAAGAGGAAGATGAAGGAGATGAAGAAGAGGTAGAAGAAAAAAGAAAAAGAGAAAGAAGAAGATGAGCAAGAGGATGAAGAAAAAGAAGAAGAAGAAGAAGAAGAAGAAGAAGAGAAAGAAGTAATAGCATAAAAAGGAGAAGAAGTAGAAGAAGAAGACAAGGAAGAAGAAAAAGAAGTAGTAGTAAAAGAAGTAGAAGAAAAAAAAAGGAGAAGAAGGGGAAGAAGAAGAAGTAGCAGTAGAAGATGATGAAGAAGAAGAAGTAGAAGAGGAAGAGGAAGTAAAAGAAGAAAAAGAAGAGGAAGAAAAAGTAGTAGAAAAAGATGAAGAAGCAAAAAATGTAGAAGAAGAAGAAGAAGAAGAAGAAGAAGACGAAGAAGAAGAAGAAGAAGAAGGAGAAACAAGAAGAAATAGAAGAAGAAGAAGAAGATGATGATGATGATGATTATAATGAAGAAGAAGAAGAAGAAGAATTAAGAATAAGAAGCAAAAAAGAAGATGAAGAAAGAAGCAGAGAGAGAGGAATAAAAAGAAGAAGAAGAAGAATAAAAAGAAGTAGAAGAAGAAGAAGATGAAGAAAGAAGAAGAAATTGCTTAAAAAGTAGAAGAAGAAGAAGAGGAAGAAAGATGAAGAAGATGTAGAAGAAGAAGAAGTTGAAGAATAAGTAGTAGTAGTAGAAGAAGAAGAAGAAAAAGAAGAGGAGGAAGAGGAGGAGGAAGAAGAAGAACTAGATGAAGAAGAAGAATTAAGAGAAGAAGAAGTAAAAGGAGAGAGAGAAGAAGATGATGATGAAGAAGAAGAAGAAGAATAAGAGGAAGAGGAAGAAGAACTAAAAGAAGAAGAATAATAAAAAGAAGTGGAGTAAGAAAAAGAAGAAGAAAGAAGAAGAAGAAGAAGAAGAAGAAGAAGGTTAAGAAGAAGGAGAAGAAGAACAAAAAGAAGAAGATGAGGAAGAATATGAAGAAGAAGAAGAAGAAGAAGATGAAAAAGTCAAAGAAAATGAAGATGAAGAAGAATAAGAAGTGGAAGAAGAAGAAGAATAAGAAGCAGACGAAGAAGTAGAAGAAAAAGAAGAAGATGATGAATAAGAAGAAGATGAAGAAAATGTAGTAGTAGTAGAAGAAGAAGAAGAGAAGAAGAAAAAAAACAAGAAGGAGAAGAAAACGAAGAAGAATAAGAAGAAGAAGAAGAAATAGTAGAAAATGAACAAAAAGAACAAGAAAAGGACAAAGAAGTAAAAGAAGAAGAATAAGAAGAGGAAAAAGAAGAAAAATAAGAAGAAGAAGAAGAAGTGCAAGAGGAAGAAGAAAAAGAAGAAGAAGATTAAAAGGAGGAGAAGAAGAAGACTAACTGAAAGAAAAAGGAGAAGAAGAATTAAAATTAGAAGAAGAAGAAGAAGAAGAAGAAGAAGAAGTGGAAGCAGAAGAAGAAGATCAACCAGTAGAAGAAGATGAAGTAGAAGAATAGGAAGAAGAAGAAAAAGAAGAAGAAGAAAATGAAGAAGAAGAAAAAGAAGAATAAGAAGAAAGAGAAGAAAAAGAAGAAGAAGAAAAAGAATAATAATAATAATAATAATAATAATAATAATAATAATAATAATAATAATAAGATGAAGAATAACAAAAAGAAGAAGATGAAGATGATGATGAAGAAGAAGAAGAAGAGAGAAGATGTAGAAGAATAAGAAGATGAAGAAAGAAGTAGAGGAAAAAATAAGAAGAAGAAATAGAAGAAGAAGAACAAGAGTAAGAAGAAGAATAAGAAGAAGTTGAAGAAAAAGAAGAAGTAGATGATGAAGAAGAAGAAGTGGAAGAAGAAGATGAAGAAGTAGTAGAAGAAGGAGGAACAAGAGAAGAAGTAGAAGAAGATGAAAAAGAAGAAGGAAATGAGGAAGAAGAAGAAGAAGAAGACGAAGAAGAAGTAGATCAAGAAAAAGAAGAAGAAGAAAAATAAGAAGAAGAAGAAGAAGAAAAAAAAGAAGAAGACAAAGAAGAACAAGAATAAGAAGAATTAGAAGAAGAAGAAGGAGAGGAAGAAGATGAAGAAGAAGTAGCAGAGGAAGAAGAAGAAGAAAAAGAAGAAGCAGAAGAAGATGATGAAGGAGAAGAAGAAAAAGAAGAAGAAAAATAAGAAAAGTAGATGTAGAAAGAGGTGTAGAAAGAGGAAGAAATTAGAAGAAGAAGATGAAGTAGCAGATGAACAAGAAGGAAAATGACAAGAATAAGTAGTAGAAGAAGAAGAAGATGATGATGATGAAGAAGAAAAAGAACAAAGTCAAAGAAGAAGAAGAAGAAGAAAAAGTTGAAGCATAAGACGACGAAGAAGAAGAAGAAGAAGTAGAAGTAGAAGAAGAAGAGGAAGAAGAAGAAGAAGAAGAAGGAGAAGTAAAAGAAGAAAGAGAAGAAGAAGAAGAAGAAGAAGAAGAAGAAGAAGAAGAAGAAGAATAAGAAGAAGAGTAGAAAAAGAAGAAGAAGAAGAAGAAGATAAAAGAAGAAGATGTAGAAGAAGAAGAAGTAATAGAAGAAGAAGAAGAAGAAGAAGAGGATGCCGAAGA
>JAIUJO010001756.1:45000-60000 GCA_023846275.1 Vanilla planifolia
AGAAGAAGAAGAAGGAGGACAAAAAGAAGTAAAAGAAGAAGAAAAATGAAGAAGAAGGAAAATAATAAAAAGTAAAAGAGGAAGAAGAAGAAGATGTAGAAGAGAAAGAAGTAGAAGAAGAAGAACAACAACAATAAGAAGAAGAAGAAGAAGAAGAAGAAGATGAAGAAGATGATGATGATGACGAAAAAGACGAAGATGAAGCAGAAAAACACGAAGAAAAAGAAGAAGGAGAAGAATAAGAAGAAGATGAAGAACAAGAAGAATAAGAATAAAAAGAAGAAGACAAAGAATAATAATAATAATAATAATAATAATAAGGAGAGGAAGAAGAAGAAGAAGAGGAAGAAGAAGAAGAAGAAGCAAAGGAAGAGGAAGAAGAAGAGGAAAAGAAGGAAAAGAAGAAAAGAAGAAGAAGAAGAAAAATAAGAAAAAGAAGAAAAAGAAGAGCAAGAAAAATAAGAAGGAGAAGAAGAAGAAGAAGAAGAAGAAGAAGAAGAAGAGAAAGAAGAAGAAGAAGTAGTAGTGGCAGAAGAAGAAGAAGAAGAAAAAGAAGAAGCAGAAGATGAAGAATTAAAAAAAGAAGAAAAAGAAGATGATGATAAACAAGAAGTAGAAGAAGAAGAAGAAGAAGAAGAACAAAAAGAAAAAGAAGAAGAAAGAAGAAGTAGTAAAAGGTGAAGAAGAAGAGGAAAGAAGAAAAAGTAGTAGAAGGAGAGGAAAGAGGAAGAGGAAGTAGAAGAAGAAGAAGAAGAAGAAGGAGAAGAATAAGAAAAGGAAGAAGAAGAAGAAGAAGATGAAGAAGAAGAAGAAGAAGTAGACAAAGAAGTAAAAGAAGAAGAGGAAGATGAAGAAGAAGAAGAAGAAGAAAAAGAAAAAGTATTAGAAGTAGTAGAAGAATAACAATAATAATAATAATAAGAAGATGAAGAAGAAGAAGAAGAAGAAGAAGAAGAAGAAGAAAAAGAAGAAAATGAAGAAGAAGAAAAGGAAGAACAAAGAGAAGAAACATAAGAAGTAGAAGAAGATCAAGAAGATAACGAAGAAGAAGGAGACAAGATGAAGAAGAACAAGAATAATAATAATAATAATAAGAAGAAGAAGAATAAGTAGTAGAAGTAGAAGAAGAAGAAGTAGTAGTAGAAGAACTAGAAGAAGAAGAAGAAGGAGATGAAGAAGAAGAAGAAGAAGAAGATGATAAAGAAGAAGTGGAAGAAAAACAAGAAGAAGAGAAGAAGAAGAAGGCAAAAAAGTAGAAGTAGAATAAAAAGAAGAAGAAGAGTTAGATGAAGAAGAATAAATTGATGAAGTAGAAGAAGAAGAAGAAGAAGAAGAAGTAGAAGAATAAAAAAGAAGAAGAAGGTAAAGGAGAAGAAGGAGGAGGTCGAGGAGGAGCAGGAGAAGAAGAAGAAGAAAAAGAAGCCAAAGAAGAAGAAGAAGAAGAAGAAGAAGAAGAAGAAAAGGAAGAAGAAGAAGAAGAAGAAGAAGAAGACAAAGAAGAAGAAGAAGAAAAAGATGATGAAGAAGAAGAAGAAGAAAAAAGAAAATAAAGATGAAAGAAGAATAAGATGAAGTAAAAGAAGAAGGAGAAAAAGAAGGAGAAGAAGAAGGACGGAGAAGAAGAAGAAGAAAAAGAAATAGAAGTTGTAGTAGAAGAAGAAGAAGGAAAGGAGAAGAAGAGGAAGAGGAGGAAGGAGGAGAAGAAGTAGAAGAAGAGGAAGAAGAAGAAAAAGAAGCAGAACAAGAGAACAAAAAAAAAGTAGAAGAAGAACAAAGACAATGAAGAAAAAGAAGAACAAAGACAAAAAAGAAGAAGAAGAAGAAGAAAAAGAATAAGAATTAAATGATGAAGAAGAGAAAGAAGAAGAAAAAGAAGAAGTGGAGGAAGAGGAGGAAGAAGAAGAAGAAGAAGAAGAAGAAGAAGAAGAAGAAGAAAAAGAAGAAGAAGAGGAAGAGGTAGAAGAAGAAGAAGAGGAAGTAAAAAAAGAAGAAGAAGAAGAAGAAGAAAAAGAAGAAGAAGAAGAAGAAGATGAAGAAGAAGAAAAAGAAGAAGATGAATAAAAAGAAGAAGAAGAAGATAGAAAGAAAGAAAAAGAAGTAATAGAAGAAGAAGAAGAAGATGATGAGGAAAGAAGAAGCAGTGGAAGAAGAAGTGGTAGTAGAAGAAGAAAAAGAAGAAGAAGAAGTAGAAGAAGAAGATGAAGATGAACAATAAGAAGATGAAGATAAAGAAGAAGCAGACGAATAAGAAGTAAAAGATGAAGAATAAGAGGAAGAAAAAAAGTAGTAGTAGTAGATGAAGAAGAATAAGAAAAAGAAGAAGAAGATGAAAATAGGAAGATAAAGAAGAAGAAGAAGAAGAGCAAGAATAAGAAGATAACAAATAAGTAGAAGAAGAAAAAGAAGTAGTAAATGAAGAAGAATAAGAAAAAGAAGAAGAAAATGAAGAAAATAGGAAGAGAAAGAAGAAGAAGAAGAAGAAGAATAGATAGAAGAAGAATAAGTAGTAGTAGTAGAAGAAGAAGCTGAAGAAGAAGAAGAAAGAGAAGAAGAAGAAGAAGAAGAAGAAGACAAAGAAGAAGTGGAAGAGGAAAAGAAGAAGAAGAAGAAGAATAAGAAGAAGAAGTAGACGATGGAGAAGAAAATGAAGAAGAAGAAGAAGAAGAACAAGTAGAAGAATAAGAAAGAAGAAGAAAAAGAAGGAGAAGAAGGAGAAGAAGAAGAAGAAGAAGAAGAAGAAGAAAAAGAAGAAGAAAAAGAAGAAGATTATGAAGAACAACAAGGAAGAAGAAGATGAAGAAGAACAAAAAGTAGGAGAAGAAGAAGAAGAAGAAGAAAGAAGGAGAAGAAGGAGAAGAAAAAGAAGCAAAAGTAGTAGTAGAAGAAGAGGAAGAAGGAGGAGAAGAAGAAAAAGAGGAGGAAGAAGATCAAGAAGAATAAGAAGAATAAGAAGAAGAAGAAGAAAAAGGAGGAGAAGAAGAAGAATAAGAAAAAGAAGAAGAGGAAGAAGAAGTTGAAGAAGAAGAAGAAGAATAAGAAGTTAAAGAATAACAAGCAAAACGAGGAAAAAGAAGAAGAAGAAGAAGAATAAGAAGAATAAGAAGAAGAAGAAGAAGAAGAAGAAGAAGAAAAAGAAAAGGAAGAAGATGAAGTTGAAGAAGAAGAAGAAGAAGAAGAAGAATAAGAAGAATAAGAAGAAGAAGATGAAGAAGAAGAAGAGGAAAAAGAAGAACTATAAGAAGAAGAAGAAGAAAGAAGAAAAAGAAGTAGTAGAAGAAGAAGTAGAATAACTAATGGAAGAAGAGGACGAAGAAGATGTTGATGACGAAGATGAACAAGAAGAAGAAGAAGAAGAAAAAGAAGAAAAATAATAAGAAGAAATAAGTAGATAAAGAATAAAAAGTAGTAGATGATGATGATGAAGAAGAAGAAGAAGAAAGAAGAAGAAGAAGAAAAATAACAAGTAGAAGAGGAAGAAGAAGAAGAAGAAAAAGAAGAAAGAAGTAGATTTTGTAGAAGAAGAAGAAGTAGTGAAAGAAGAAGATGAAGAAGAAGAAGGACAAGAAGATGACGAAGAAGAAGAAGGACAAGAAGATGACGAAGATGAAGATGAATAAGAAGAAGACGAAGAAAATGAAGAAGAAGAAGAAGAAGAAGAAGAAGAATAAAAATAAAGAAAAAGAAAAAGAATAAAAAACAGAGGAAGAAGAAAGAAGAAGACGATAGACAAAGAAGATGTAGAAGAGAAAGAAGTAGAAGAAGTAGAGGAAGAAGAAGTTGAAGAATAAGAGAGAAAATGAAGTAGTAGTAGTAGAAGAAGAAGAAGAAAAGACGATGATGACGAAGAAGAAGATGAAGAAAAAGAAGAAGATGAAGAAGAATAAGAAAATAAGAAGAGTAAGAAGAACAAGAAGAATAAGAAGAAGAAGAAGAGGAAGAAGGCGAAAAAGAATAAGAATAAGAATAAGAAGGAGAATAATAAGAGAGAAAATGAATTTGTAATATAAGAAGAAGAAGAAGAAGAAAAAGAAAAGACGATGATGAAGAAGAAGATGATCAAGAAAAAGAAGAAGATGAAGAAGAATAAGAAGAAGGAGAACAAGAGGACCAAGAAGAATAAGAATATGGAGAAGAAGAAGAGGAAGGCAAAGAAGAATAAGAATAAGAATAAGAAGAAAAAGAGAGAAATTAAAATAGTAGATGAAGAAGAAGTACATGAAGAAGAAGAAATAGAAGATGATGAAGAAGATGAAAAATAAGAGAAAGAAGAAGAAAAAGAAGAGGAGCAAGAAGAAGAAAGAAGAAGAAGAAGAAGAAGAAAAAGAAGAAAACTAAGAGAAAGAAGAAGAAGAAGAGGAAGATGGAGAAGAAGAGGAAGAAGGGGAAGAAGAAGAAGAAAAAGAAGAACATGATGATGAAGAAGTCAAAGAAGAAGAAGAAGAAGAAGAACAAGTAGAAGAAAAAGAAGAAGAAGTCAAAGAAGAAGAAGATGAGGAAGAAGTACTAGAAGAAGATGAAGAAAAAGAAGAAAAAGTACGAGAAGAAGAAGAAGATGAAGATGAGGATGAAGAAGATGAAGAAAAAGATAAAGGAGAAGAAGAAGAAGAGGAAGATGGAGGAGATGAAGAAGAGGAGTTAAAGAAAAAAGAAAAAGAGAAAGAAGAAGAAGATGAACAGGAGGATGAAGTAAAAGAAGAAGAAAAAGAAGAAGAAGAAGAAGAAGAGAAAGAAGTAGTGGCATAAAAAGGAGAAGTAGAAGAAGAAGACAAAAAAGAAGAAAAAGAAGTAGTAGAAGAAGTTGAAGAAAAATAAAGGAGAAGGGGAAGAAGAAGAAGTAGTACTAGAAGAAGATGAAGAAGTAGAAGAGGAAGAGGAAGTAAAAGAAGAAAAAGAAGAAGAAGAAAAAGTATTAGAAAAAGATGAAGATGCAAAAAATGAAGAAGAAGAAGGAGAACGAAGAAGAAATAGAAGAAGAAGAAGATGATGATGATGATGATTATTATGGAGAAGAAAGAATAAGAAGCAGAAAAAGAAGATGAAGAAAGAAGTAGAGGAAGAGGAATAAAAAGAAGAAGAAGAAGAAGAAGAAGAGAAAGAAAAAGAAGAACAAGAACAAGAACAAGAGTAAGAAGAAGAATAAGAATATGAAGAAGAAGAAGAGGAAGGCAAAGAAGAATAAGAATAAGAATAAGAAGAAAAAGAGAAAAATTGAAGTAGTAGATGAAGAAGAAGTACAAGAAGAAGAAGAATAAGAAGATGAGGAAGAAGATGAAACATAAGAGAAAGAAGAAGAAAAAGAAGAGGAGCAAGAAGAAGAAAGAAGAAGAAGAAGACGAAGAAGAAGAAGAAAAAGAAGAAAACTAAGAGAAAGAAGAAGAAGTAGAGGAAGATGGAGAAGAAGAGGAAGAAGAGGAAGAAGAAGAAGAAAAAGAAGAAGATGATGATGAAGAAGTCAAAGAAGAAGAAGAAGAAGAACAAGTAGAAGAAAAAGAAGAAGTCAAAGAAGAAGAAGATGATGAAGAAGTAGTAGTAGAAGAAGAAGAAAAAGAAGAAAAAGTAGGAGATGAAGAAGAAGATGAAGATGAGGATGAAGAAGATGAACAAAACGAAAAAGGAGAAGAAGAAGAAGAGGACGATGGAGGAGATGAAGAAGAGGAGTTGAAGAAAAAAGAAAAAGAGAAAGAAGAAGAAGATGAACAAGAGGATGAAGTAAAAGAAGAAGAAGAAGAAGATGAAGAAGAAGAAGAAGAGAAAGAAGTAGTAGCATAAAAAGGAGAAGTAGAAGAAGAAGACAAAAAAGAAGAAAAAGAAGTAGTAGAAGAAGTAGTAGAAAAATAAAGGAGAAGAAGGGGAAGAAGAAGTAGTAGTAGAAGAAGATGAAGAAGAAGTAGAAGAGGAAGAGGAAGTAAAAGAAGAAAAAGAAGAAGAAGAAAAATTAGTAGAAAAAGATGAAGAAGCAAAAAATGAAGAAGAAGAAGAAAAAGAGGAAGAAGAAGAAGGAGAAAGAAGAAGAAATAGAAGAAGAAGAAGATGATGATGATGATGATTATAATGAAGAAGAAGAAGAAGAAGAAGAAAGAATAAGAAGAAGAAAAAGAAAATGAAGAAAGAAGTAGAGGGAGAGGAATAAAAAGAAGAAGAAGAAGAAGAGAAAGAAAAAGAAGAACAAGAACAAGAACAAGAGTATGAAGAAGAATAAGAATAAGAATAAGAATAAGAAGAAGAAGAAGATAACGAAGAAGAAGAAGAAGAAGAAGAAGAAAAAGAAGAAGTAGAAGAAGAAGAAGAAGAAAGAAGAAGAAATTGCTTAAAAACTAGAAGAAGAAGAAGAAGAAGAAAGATGAAGAAGATGTATAAGAAGAAGTTGAAGAACAAGTAGTAGTAGTAGAAGAAGAAGAAAAAAAAGAAGAAGAGGAGGAGGAAGAAGAACTAGATGAAGAAGAAGAATTTGGAGAAGAAGAAGAAGAAGAAGAAGAAGAAGCAAAAGGAGAGAGAGAAGAAGATGAAGAAGAAGAAGAAGAAGAACAAGAAGAGGAAGAGGAAGAAGAATTAGAAGAAGAAGAATAATAAAAAAAAAGTGGTGTAAGAAAAAGAAGAAGGAAGAAGAAGAAGAAGAAGGTTAAGAAGAAGGAGAAGAAGAACAAAAAGAAAAAGATGAGGAAGAATATGAAGAAGAAGAAGAAGAAGAAGAAGATGAAAAAGTTACAGAAATTGAAGAAGAAGAAGAAGAAGTGGAAGAAGAAGAAGAATAAGAAGCAGAAGAAGTAGAAGAAAAAGATGAAGATGATGAATAAGAAGAAGATGAAGAAAAAGTAGTAATAGTAGATGAAGAAGAAGAGAAGAAGAAAAAAAACAAGGAGAAGAAAACGAAGAAGAATAAGAAGAAGAAGAAGAAATAGTAGAAAATGAACAAAAAGAACAAGAAAAGGACAAAGAAGTAAAAGAAGAAGAATAAGAAGAGGAAAAAGAAGAAAAATAAGAAGAAGAAGAAGAAGTGCAAGAGGAAGAAGAAAAAGAAGAAGAAGAAGAAAAGGAGAAGGAGAAGAAGAAGAAGAAGAGGAAGAAGAAGAAGACAAACTAAAAGAAAAAGGAGAAGAAGAATTAGAATTAGAAGAAGAAGAAGAAGAAGAAGAAGCAGTGGAAGAAGAAGAAGAAGTTCAACCAGTAGAAGAAGAGGAAGTAGAAGAATAAGAAGAAGAAGAAAAAGAAGAAGAAAATGAAGAAGAAGAAAAAGAAGAAGAAGAAGAAGAATAAGAAGAAAGAGAAGAAGAAGAAGAAGAAGAAGAAGTTGAAGAAGAAGAAGAAGAAAAGGAATAATAATAATAATAATAATAATAAGAAGAAGATGATGAAGAAGAAATAGAAGAAGAAGATGAAGATGATGAAGAAGAAGAAGAAGAAGAGAGAAGTTGTAGAGGAATAATAAGATGAAGAAAGAAGAAGTAGAAGAAAAAATAAGAAGAAGAAATAGAAGAAGAAGAACAAGAGTAAGAAGAAGAATAAGAAGAATAAGTTGAAGAAGTAGAAGTAGAAGATGAAGAAGAAGAAGTAGAAGAAGAAGATGAAGAAGTAGTAGAAGAAGGAGGAAGAGGAGAAGAAGAAGGAGAAGTAGAAGAAGATGAAAAAGAAGAAGAAAATGAGGAAGAAGAAGTAGAAGAAGACGAAGAAGAAGCAGATCAAGGACAAGAAGAAAAACAAGTAGAAGATGAAGAAGAAGAAGAAGAAAAATAAGAAGAAGAAGAAGAAGAAGAAGAAGAAGAAGAAGAAAAAGAAAAAGAAAAAGAAAAAGAAGAAGACAAAGAAGAATAAGAATAAGAATAAGAAGAAGAATTAGAAGAAGAAGGAGAGGAAGACGATGAAGAAGAAGAAGAAGCAGAGGAAGAAGAAGAAGAAAAAGAAGAAGCAGAAGAAGATGATGAAGGAGAAGAAGTAAACAAAGAAGAAAAATAAGAAAAAGTAGATGTAGGAAGAGGTGTAGAAAGAAGAAGAAATTAGAAGAAGAAGATGAAGTAGTAGATGAACAAGAAGGAAAATGACAAGAATAAGTAGAAGAAGAAGAAGAAGATGATGATGATGATGAAGAAAAAGAACAAAGTCAAAGAAGAAGAAGAGGAAGAAGAAGAAGAAGAGGAAGAAGAAGAAGAAGAAGAAAAAGTTGAAGAAGAAGAAGATGAAGAAGAAGAAGAAGTAAAAGTAGAAGAAGAAGAGGAAGAAGAAGAAGAAGAAGGAGAAGTAAAAGAAGAAAGAGAAGAAGAAGAAGAAGAAGAAGAAGAAGAAGAAGAGGAAGAAGAAGAAGATGATGATGAAGAAGAAGAAGAAGAAAGAGAGGAAGAAGAAGAACAAGAAGAAAAAAGAAGAAGAAGAAGAATAAGAAGAAGAGTAGAAGAAGAAGAAGAAGAAGAAGAAGAAAGAAGAAGAAGATGTAGAAGAAGAAGAAGTAGAAGAAAAAGAAGAAGAAGAAGAAGAGGATGGCGATGAAGAAGATGTAAAAGAAGAAGAAAAAGGAAGAAGAAGGAAAATAATAAAAAGTAAAAGAGGAAGAAGAAGAAGATAGATGAACAAGATGTAGAAGAGGAAGAAGTAGTAGAAGAAGAAGAACAACAATAAGAAGAAGAAGAAGAAAAAGAAGAAGAAGAAGATGAAGAAGATGATGATGATGACGAAAAAGACGAAGATGAAGCAGAAAAAGACGAAGAAAAAGGAGAAGAAGAAGAAGAATAAGAAGAAGATGAAGAACAAGAAGAATAAGAATAAGAATAAGTAGGCAAAGAATAATAATAATAATAATAATAATAAGGAGAGGAAGAAAAAGAAGAAGAGGAAGAAGAAGAAGAAGAAGAAGCAAAAGAAGAAGAAGAAGAAGAGGAAAAGAAGGAAAAGAAGAAAAAAAGAAGAAGAAGAAAAATAAGAAAAAAAAACAAAAAGAAGAGGAGCAAGAAAAATAAGAAGAAGGGGACGAAGAAGAAGAAGACGAAGAAGAAGAAGAAGAGAAAGAAGAAGAAGAAAAAGAAGAAGAAGAAGAAGAAGAAGCAGAAGATGAAGAATTAAAAAAAGAAGAAAAAGAAGATGATGATAAACAAGAAGTAGAAGAAGAACAAGAACAAGAACAATAAGAAAAAGAAGAAGAAAGAAGAAGAAGAAGAAGAAGCAGTAAAAGGTGAAGAAGAAGAGGAAAGAAGAAGTAGTCGTAGAAGAAGAAGCAGTAGAAGGAGAAGAAGAAGAGGAAAGAAGAAGAGGAAGTAGAAGAAGGAGAAGAAGAAAAAGAAAAAGAAGAACAAGAAAAAGGAGAAGAATAGGAAAAGAAAGAAGAAGAAGAAGAAGAAGAAGGTGAAGAAGAAGATGAAGAAGTAGACGAAGAAGTAAAAGAAGGAGAGGAAGATTAAGAAAAAGAAAAAGAAAAAGAAAAAGAAAAAGAAAAAGTATTAGAAGTAGTAGAAGAATAATAATAATAATAAGAAGAAGAAGATGAAGAAAAAGAAAAAGAAGAAGAAGAGGAAGAACAAACAGAAGAAACATAAGAAGTAGAAGAAGATCAAGAAGATAACGAAGAAGAAGGAGATAAGATGAAGAAGAACAAGAATATAATAATAAGAAGAAGAAGAAGAAAAATAAGTAGTAGAAGTAGAAGAAGAAGAAGTAGTAGTAGAAGAACTAGAAGAAGAAGAAGAAGAAGAAGAAGAAGATGATAAAAAAGAAGTGGAAGAAAAACAAGAAGAAGAAGAAGAAGGCAAAAAAGTAGAAGAAGAATAAGAAGAAGAAGAGATAAATGAAGAAGAATAAATTGATGAAGTAGAAGAAGAAGAAGAAGAAGTAGAAGAATAAAAAAGAAGAAGAAGATAAAGGAGAAGGAGGAGGTCGAGGAGGAGCAGGAGAAGAAGAAGAAGAAAAAGAAGCCAAAGAAGAAGAGGAAGAAGAAGAAGAAGAAAAGGAAGAAGAAGGAGAAAAAGAAGACAAAGAAGAAGAAGAAGAAAAAGATGATGAAGGAGAAGAAGAAGAAGAAAAAATAAAATAAAGACGAAAGAAGAATAAGATGAAGTAAAAGAAGAAGGAGAAAAAGAAGGAGAAGAAGAAGGATGGAGAAGAAGAAGAAGAAAAAGAAATAGAAGTTGTAGTAGAAGAAGAAGAAGAAGGAAAGGAGAAGAAGAAGAAGAGGAGGAAGGAGGAGAAGAAGTAGAAGAAGAGGAAGAAGAAGAAAAAGAAGCAGAACAAGAGAACAAAAAAAAGTAGAAGAAGAACAAAGACAAAGAAGAAGAAGAAGAAGAAGAAGAAGAAAAAGAAGAACAAAATAAAGTAGAAGAACAAAGACAAAGAAGAAGAAGAAGAAGAAGAAGAAGAAGAAGAAAAAGAATAAGAATTAAATGATGAAGAAGAGAAAGAAGAAGAAGAAAAAGAAGTGGAGGAAGAGGAGGAAGAAGAAGAAGAAGAAGAAGAAGAAGAAGAAAAAGAAGAAGAAGAAGAGGAAGAGGTAGAAGAAGAAGAAGAGGAAGTAAAAGAAGAAGAAGAAGAAGAAGAAGAAGAAGAAATAGAAGATGAAGAAGAAGAAAAAGAAGAAGAAGAAGAAGAAGAAGATGAAGAAGAAGAAAAAGAAGAAGAAGATGAATAAAAAGAAGAAGAAGAAGGAGAAGAAGAAGAAGAAGACAGAAAGAAAGAAGAAGAAGTAGTAGAAGAAGAAGAAGAAGAAGATGAGGAAAGAAGAAGCAGTGGAAGAAGAAGAAGTGGTAGTAGAAGAAGAAAAAGAAGAAGAAGTAGAAGAAGAAGATGAAGATGAACAATAAGAAGATGAAGATAAAGAAGAAGCAGAAGAACAAGAAGTAGGAGATGAAGAATAAGAGGAAGAAAAAAAGTAGTAGTAGTAGATGAAGAAGAATAAGAAAAAGAAGAAGAAGATGAAGAAAATAGGAAGATAAAGAAGAAGAAGAAGAAGAGCAAGAATAAGAAGGTGACAAATAAGTAGATGAAGAAAAAGAAGTAGTAGATGAAAAAGAATAAGAAAACGAAGAAGAAAATGAAGAAAATAGGAAGAGAAAGAAGAAGAAGAAGAAGAAGAAGAGATAGAAGAAGAATAAGTAATAGTAGTAGAAGAAGAAGCTGAAGAAGAAGAAGAAAGAGAAGAAGAAGAAGAAGAAGAAGACAAAGAAGAAGTGGAAGAGGAAAAGAAGAAGAAGAAGACAAAAAAGAAGAAGATTAAGAAGAAGAAGTAGACGATGGAGAAGAAAATGAAGAAGAAGAAGAAGAAGAACAAGTAGAAGAATAAGAAAGAAGAAGAAGAAGGAGAAGAAAGAGAAGAAGGAGAAGAAGAAGAAGAAGAAGAAGAAAAAGAAGATTATGAAGAACAACAAGAAAGAAGAAGATGAAGAAGAACAAAAAGTAGGAGAAGAAGAAGAAAGAAGGAGAAGAAGGAGAAGAAAAAGAAGCAAAAGTATAGTAGAAGAAGAGGAAGAAGGAGGAGAAGAAGAAAAAGAGGAGGAAGAAGGTCAAGAAGAATAAGAAGAATAAGAAGAAGAAGAAGAAAAAGGAGAAGAAGAAGAAGAATAAGAAAAAGAAGAAGAGGAAGAAGAAGAAGTTGAAGAAGAAGAAGAAGAATAAGAAGTTAAAGAATAACAAACAACACGAGGAAAAAGAAGAAGAAGAAGAAGAATAAGAAGAATAAGAAGAAGAAGAAGAAGAAGAAGAAGAAGAAGAAGAAGAATAAGAAGAATAAGAAGAAGAAGAAGAAGAAGAAGAAGTTGAAGAAGAAGAAGAAGAAGAAGAAGAAAAGGAAGAAGAAGAAGAAGAAGAAGACGAAGAAGAAGAAGAGGAAAAAGAAGAATTATGAGAAGAAGAAGAAGAAAGAAGAAAAAGAAGTAGTAGAAGAAGAAGTAGAATAACTAGAGGAAGAAGAGGACAAAGAAGATGTTTATGACGAAGAAGAACAAGAAGAAGAAGAAGAAGAAAAAGAAGAAAAACAATAAGAAGAAGAAATGAGTAGATAAAGAATAAAAAGTAGTAGATGATGAAGAAGAAGAAGAAGAAGAAGAAAAATAACAAGTAGAAGAGGAAGAAGAAGAAGAAGAAAAAGAAGAAAGAAGTAGAGTTTGTAGAAGAAGAAGAAGTAGTGGACGAAGAAGAAGATGAAGAAGAAGAAGGATAAGAAGATGACGAAGATGAAGATGAATAAGAAGAAGACGAAGAAAATGAAGAAGAAGAAGAAGAAGAAGAAAAATAAAGAAAAAGAAAAAGAATAAAAAACAGAGGAAGAAGAAAGAAGAAGACGATAGACAAAGAAGATGTAGAAGAGAAAGAAGTAGAAGAAGTAGAGGAAGAAGAAGTTGAAGAATAAGAGAGAAAATGAAGTAGTAGTAGTAGAAGAAGAAGAAGAAAAGACGATGATGACGAAGAAGAAGATGAAGAAAAAGAAGAAGATGAAGAAGAATAAGAAAATAAGAACAGTAAGAAGAACAAGAAGAATAAGAAGAAGAAGAAGAGGAAGAAGGCGAAAAAGAATAAGAATAAGAATAAGAAGGAGAAGAATAAGAGAGAAAATGAAGTTGTAATATAAGAAGAAGAAGAAGAAAAGACGATGATGAAGAAGAAGATGATCAAGAAAAAGAAGAAGATGAAGAAGAATAAGAAGAAGAAGGAGAGCAAGAGGACCAAGAAGAATAAGAATATGGAGAAGAAGAAGAGAAAGGCAAAGAAGAATAAGAATAAGAATAAGAGTAAGAAGAAAAAGAGAGAAATTGAAGTAGTAGATGAAGAAGAAGTACAAGAAGAAGAAGATGATGAAGAAGATTAAAAATAAGAGAAAGAAGAAGAAAAAGAAGAGGAGCAAGAAGAAGAAAGAAGAAGAAGAAGAAGAAGAAAAAGAAGAAAACTAAGAGAAAGAAGAAGAAGAAGATGAAGATGGAGAAGAAGAGGAAGAAAGGGAAGAAGAAGAAGAAAAAGAAGAACATGATGATGAAGAAGTCAAAGAAGAAGAAGAACAAGTAGAAGAAAAAGAAGAAGTCAAAGAAGAAGAAGATGAGGAAGTAGTAGAAGAAGAAGAAGAAAAAGAAGAAAAAGTACGAGAAGGAGAAGAAGATGAAGATGAGGATGAAGAAGATGAAGAAAAAGAAAAAGGAGAAGAAGAAGAAGAGGAAGATGAAGGAGATGAAGAAGAGGAGTTAAAGAAAAAAGAAAAAGAGAAAGAAGAAGAAGATGAACAAGAGGATGAAGTAAAAGAAGAAGAAGAAGAAGAAGAAGAAGAAGAAGAAGAGAAAGAAGTAGTGGCATAAAAAGGAGAAGAAGTAGAAGAAGAAGACAAAAAAGAAGAAAAAAAAAGTAGTAGAAGAAGTAGAAGAAAAATAAAGGAGAAGGGGAAGAAGAAGAAGTAGTACTAGAAGAAGATGAAGAAGTAGAAGAGGAAGAGGAAGTAAAAGAAGAAAAAGAAGAAGAAGAAAAAGTATTAGAAAAAGATGAAGAAGCAAAAAATGAAGAAGAAGAAGAAGAAAAAGAGGAAGAAGAAGAAGAAGAAGGAGAACGAAGAAAAAATAGAAGAAGAAGAAGATGATGATGATGATGATTATAATGAAGAAGAAAGAATAAGAAGCAGAAAAAGAAGATGAAGAAAGAAGTAGAGGGAGAGGAATAAAAAGAAGAAGAAGAAGAAGAAGAAGAAGAGAAAGAAAAAGAAGAACAAGAACAAGAACAAGAGTAAGAAGAAGAATAAGAATATGAAGAAGAAGAAGAGGAAGGCAAAGAAGAATAAGAATAAGAATAAGAAGAAAAAGAGAGAAATTGAAGTAGTAGATGAAGAAGAAGTACAAGAAGAAGAAGAACAAGAAGATGATGAAGAAGATGAAAAATAAGAGAAAGAAGAAGAAAAAGAAGAGGAGCAAGAAGAAGAAAGAAGAAGAAGAAGAAGAAGAAGAAGAAGAAGAAGAAAAAGAAGAAAACTAAGAGAAAGAAGAAGAAGAGGAAGATGGAGAAGAAGAGGAAGAAGAAGAAGAAAAAGAAGAAGATGATGATGAAGAAGTCAAAGAAGAAGAAGAAGAAGAACAAGTAGAAGAAAAAGAAGAAGTCAAAGAAGAAGAAGATGAGGAAGAAGTAGTAGAAGAAGAAGAAGAAAAAGAAGAAAAAGTAGGAGATGAAGAAGAAGATGAAGATGAGGGTGAAGAAGATGAAGAAAAAGAAAAAGGAGAAGAAGAAGAAGAGGAAGATGGAGGAGATGAAGAAGAGGAGTTGAAGAAAAAAGAAAAAGAGAAAGAAGAAGAAGATGAACAAGAGGATGAAGTAAAAGAAGAAGAAGAAGAAGAAGAAGAAGAGAAAGAAGTAGTAGCATAAAAAGGAGAAGTAGAAGAAGACAAAAAAGAAGAAAAAGAAGTAGTAGAAGAAGTAGAAGAAAAATAAAGGAGAAGGGGAAGAAGAAGTAGTAGTAGAAGAAGATGAAGAAGAAGAAGTAGAAGAGGAAGAGGAAGTAAAAGAAGAAAAAGTAGTAGAAAAAGATGAAGAAGCAAAAAATGAAGAAGAAGAAGAAGAAGAAGAGGAAGAAGAAGAAGAAGAAGGAGAAAGAAGAAGAAATAGAAGAAGAAGATGATGATGATGATGATTATAATGAAGAAGAAGAAGAAGAAGAAGAAAGAATAAGAAGAAGAAAAAGAAGATGAAAAAAGAAGTAGAGGGAGAGGAATAAAAAGAAGTAGAAGAAGAAGAAGAAGAAGAGAAAGAAAAAGAAGAACAAGAATAAGAACAAGAGTAAGAAGAAGAATAAGAATAAGAATAAGAAGAAGAAGAAGAAGAAGATAACGAAGAAGAAGAAGAAGAAGAAGAAGAAAAAGAAGTAGAAGAAGAAGAAGAAGAAAGAAGAAGAAATTGCTTAAAAACTAGAAGAAGAAGAAGAAGAAGAAGAAAGATGAAGAAGATGTATAAAAAGAAGAAGTTGAAGAACAAGTAGTAGTAGTAGAAGAAGAAGAAGAAAAAGAAGAAGAGGAGGAGGAAGAAGAACTAGATGAAGAAGAAGAATTAGGAGAAGAAGAAGAAGAA
>JAIUJO010001756.1:72500-74292 GCA_023846275.1 Vanilla planifolia
AAGAAGACGAAGAAGAAGAAGAAGAAGAAGAAGATGAAAAATAATAAGAAGAATTTGAAGAAGGAGAAGAAGATAAAGAATAAGATGAAAATGAAGAAGAAGAAGAAGATGATGATGATGATGAAGAATAATTAGAAGAATAAGATGGAGAAGAAGAAGAAAAGGGGAAGAAAAAGTAGAAGTATAGAAGAAGAAGAAGAAGAAGAAGAGGAGGAAGAAGAAGAAGAAGATGATGATGATGAAGAAGAAGGACAAGAATAAGATGAAGAATAAGAAGGAGAAGAAGAAGAAGAAAAAGAAGTAGAAGAAGTTGTAGAAGAAGAAGTAAAAGAAGAAGAAGAAGAAGAAGAGGAAGAAGAATTAGAAGAAGAAGAAGAAGGAGAAGAAGAAGTAGTAGTAGAAGAAGAAGATGATGATGATGAAGAAGAAAAGGAAAAAAGAAGAAGGAGAAGAAGAAGAAGAAAAAGAAGATGATTAAAATGGAGAAGAAGAAGAAGATGAAAAAGTTGGAGAAGAAGAAGAAGAAGTCGTAGTAATAGTAAAAGAAAAATAATAACAAGAAGAAAAAGATGAAGAAGAACAAGAAAAAGAAGAAGAAGAAGAAGAAGGAGAGGAAGAATAAGAAGAAAATGAAGATAAAGAAGAGAAGAAGAAAACGTTGAAGGCAAAGAAGAAGAACAAGTATAAGAGGAAGAATAAGAAGATGCAAAAGTGGATGTAGTAGTAGAAGAAGAGGAAGAAGAAGAAGAGAAGAAAAAAATGATCGAGAAAAAGAAGAAGAAGAAGAAGAATAAGAAGAAGAAGATGATGATGTAACAGAAGAAGAAGAAGATAATGAAGAAGGAAAAGAACAAAAAGAAGAAGAAGAAGAAGAAAAAGAAGAAGAAGAAGTAGAATAAGAAGTAGAAAAAAAGAAATAGATGAAGAAGAAAAGAAGAAGAATAAGAAGAAGAAGAAGAAGAAATAAGTAACAGTAGTAGCAGTAGATGATGAACAAAAAGAAGATGAAAAAGAAATAGAATACGAAGTAGTAGAAGAAGAAGAAGAAGAAGAAGACAAAAAAGGAGAAGAAGAAGAAAAAGAAGAAGATGAAGTTAAAGAAGAAGAAGAAGAAGATGATGAAAAAGAAGAAGAAGAAGAAGAAGAATAAAAAGAACAAAATGAAGAAGAAAGTAGAAGAAGAAGAACAACAATAAGAAGAAGATCAAGAAGAAGAAGTACAAGAAGAAGAAGTAAAAGAAGAATAAGAATATGAATAAGAAGAAGAAGATGAAAGAGAGAAGAAGAAAAAGAGAAGAAGAAGAATGAGATGAAAAAGAAGAAGTTGATGAAGAACAACAACAATTACAACTGCAAAATGAAGAGGAAGAAGAAAAGAATAAGAAAAAGAAGAAGGATAGAAGAAGAAAAAGACAAAGAAGAAGAAAAATGAGAATAAGAAGAAGAAGATGAAGAAGAAAAAGAAGAAGAAAGAAGAAGAACAAGAAACAAGAATAAGATGAGGAATTAAGAAAAACAAGAAGAAGAGGAAGAAGAAGAGGAAGAAGAATTGAAGAAAGAAGAAGAAGGAGAAGAAGAAGATGATGAAAATGGAGAAGAAGAAGAGAAGAAGAAGATGAAGAAGGAGAAGAAAATAAATAGAAGAATATGAAGAAGAAGAAGAAGAAGAAAAATTGAAGAAGAAGAAGTAGTAGTAATAGTAGAAGAACAATAATAACAAGAAGAAAAAGATGAAGCAGAGCAGAAAATTGAAGAAGAAGAAGAGGAAGAAGAAGAAAAATAAGAAGAAGAA
>JAIUJO010002669.1:0-2500 GCA_023846275.1 Vanilla planifolia
CTTCTTCTTCATCATCTTCGCCTTCTACTTCTTCTTCTTCTTCTTTTTCATCTTCTTCATCTTCTTCTTCACCTTCTTCATCATGTTCTTCTCCTTCTTCTACTTCTTCTTGTTCTTCTTCTTCTCCTTCTACTTTTTCTTCTTCTTCTTCTTCTTCTTTCTTCTACTTCTTCTTCTTCTACTACTACTTCTTTTTCTTCTTCTTCTACTTCTTCTTCTTCTTCTTCTTCTTCTTCTTCTCCTTCTCCATGTTCTTCTTCTTTTGGTTCTTCTTCTTCTTCATCTTCTTATCCTCTTCCACCTCCTCCTCCTTCTTCTCCTTCTTCTTCTTCTTTTTCATCTTTTTTCTTCTTCTTGTACTTCTTGATCTTGTTCTTCTCGTTCTTTTACGTCTTCTTCTTCTTTATCTCCTCCTCCTGCTTCTTCTTCTTCTTCTTTCTTCTACTTCATCTTCTTCTTCTTCTTCTCTTGCTTTCTTCTTCTTCTTCTTTTTCTTCCACTTCTTCTTTCTTTTAATTCTGCTTCTTCTTTTTCTTCTTCTTCTTTTCTACTTTTACAACTTCTTGTTCTTGTTCTTCTTCTTCTACTTCTTTTTCTTATTCTGCTTCTTTTTCTTCTCCTACTTCTTTCTCTCTACTTCTTCTTCTTCTTCTTCTCCTTCGTCATCAACTACATCTTCTTCTTCTCCTTCTTCTTCTTCTTCATCTTCTTCTCTTTTTCTTCTTCTACATCTTCTTCTTCTTCTTCACCTTTTTCTCATTATTCTTCTTCAACTTCTTCTTCCTCTTCTTGTTTCATCCAATACTTCTTCTTCTTCTTCTTCTTCTTCTTCTTCTTCTTCTTCTCCTTCTTTTTCATTTTCTACTTCTTCTACTTGTTCTTCTTCCTTTTCATATTCTTCTTCTTCATCTTCATCTTCATCTTCTTTTTTTTTCTTCTTCTTCTTCTTCCCTTTTTCCTCTTCTTCTCCTTCTTCTGCTTCTTCTTCTTCTTCATCTTCTTCTTCTTCTTCTTCTTCTTCTTCATCTTCATCTTCTTCATCTCTTCCTCTTCTTCTTCTTCCTCTTCATCTTCTTCTTCTTCTTCATCATCATCTTCTTCTTCTTCTTCCTCCTCCACTTCTTCTTCTACTTCTACTTTTTCTTCTTACTTTTCTACATCTTGTTCTGCTTCTTCTTCTTCAACTTCTTCATTTTCTTTTTCTTCTTCTTCTTCTTCTTGTTGTTCTTCTTCTTCTTCATCTTTTACCACTTCTTCTACTTCTTCTTTTTCTTCTCCTTCTCCTTCGTCTTTTTCATCTTCTTCTCCTTCTTCTTCTTATTCATCTTCTTCTGCTTCTTCCTTTTCTAATTCTTTTTCATCTTTTCTTGTTCTTCATCTTCTACATCTTCTCCTCTTTTCTTCTTCATCTTTTTCTTCACTATCTTCTTCTCCTCCTCCACCTTCTTCTTCATCTACTTCTTGTTTTCCTTCATCTCATTCATTTCTTCATCTTCTTCTTCGTTTTCTTCTTCTTCTTCTTTTTCTTCTTCTTCCTCTTCTTCTCCTTCTTATTATTGTTCAACTTCTTTTACTTCATTTTCTTCTTCTTCTTCTTCTTCTTTTCCTTCTTCTTCTTCTTCTTCTTCTTCTTCTGCTTCCTCTTCTTCTTCTTCTTCTTCTACTACTACTACTTCACCTTCTCATTCTTCTTCTTCTTCTTCTTCATCTTCTTCTTCTTGGTCATCATCTTCATCTTCTTTTTTTCTTCTTCCTGTTCTTCCTCTTATTCTTCTTCTTATTTTCTTCCTCTTCTTCTACTTCATCTTCTTCTTCTACTTCTTCTTTTTCTTCTCCTTCTTCATCTTCTTCTTCTAGTTCTTCTTCTTCTTCTTCTTCTTCTTCTTCTCCTCCTCCTCCTCCTCCTCCTTCTTCTTCATCTTCTTCTACTTATTCTTCTTATTCATCTTCTTCTTCTCCTCCTTCTTCTTCTTCTTCTTCCCCTTCTCCATCTTTTTCTTCTTCTTTTTCTTCTTCTTCTTCTTCTTTTACATCTTCTTCTTCTTCTTCTTCTTATTCAACTTTTTCTTCTTCTTTTTTCTTCTTCTTCTTTTTCTTGTACATCTTCTTCTTCTTCTTCTTTTTCTAGTTCATCATCATCATCTTCTTCTTCTTCTTCTTTTTCTTCTTCTTCTTCTACTTCTCCTTCTTTTTCTTATCTTTGTTCGTTTTCTTATCGTTGTACTTTTTCTTTTATTCTTCTTCTTCTTTTGTTCTTCTTCTTCTTTCTTCAACTTCTTCTTCATCTTCTTCATCTTTTTCATCTTTTTCTTCCTATTCTTCTACTTTTTTCTTCTCCATTATCACCTTCTTCTACTTCCACTTCTCCTTCTTTATCTTCTTTTTGTTCTTCTTCTTCTTCTTCTTCTTCTCTTTCTTTTTCTTCATCATCATCTTCTTCTGTTTCATCTTCCTCTTCCTCTTCTTTTCTTCTACTTCTTCTTCTCATTCTTCTTCATCT
>JAIUJO010002669.1:20000-30000 GCA_023846275.1 Vanilla planifolia
TGTTAATCATCTTCTTCTTCTTCTAGTTAACCTTCTTCTTCTTCTAGTTATTCTTCTTCTTCTTCTTCTTCTTCTTCTTCTTCTTCTTCCTCTTGTTGTTCTTCTTCTTCTACAACTTCTTCAAATTCTTCTTCTCCTTCTTCTTCTTCATCATCATCTTCTTCATCTTCTTCCTGCTCCTCTTCTTCTTCTTCTTCGTTTTTGTCTTAATCATCTTCATCGTCATCATCATCTTCTTCTTCTTCTTCTTCTTTCCCTTTCTCTTCTTCATCATCTTCTAGTTCTTCTGCTTCTTCTTTTTCTTCTTAATTTTCTTCATCTTCTATTTGTTCTTCTTCTTCTTCATCATCTTCTTCTTTTTCTTCTTCTACTACTACAACTACTACTTATTTATCATCTTCTTTTTCTTCTACTTCTCCTTCTTCTCCTTCTTCTTCTTCTATTTCTTCTTCTGCTTCTTTTTCTTCATCTTCCTTTTCTTCTTCTTTTTCTTCTTCTTCATCTTCTACTTCTTATTCTTTTTCTTCTTCTTCTTCTTCTTCTCCTCCTCCTTCTCCTTCCTCTACTTTTTGCTCTTCTTCTTCTATTCATTCTTTTTTTCTTCTTCTTCTTCTTCTTCTTCTTCTTCTTCGTCCTCTTCTTCAGCTTCTTCATCTTGTTCTACTTCTCCTTCTTCTTCTTCTTCCTCTTCTCCTTCTTCCTTTTCTTCTTCCTCTTCCTCTTCTTCTTCTAATTCTTCTTCTTCTCCTCCTCCTTCTCCTCCTTCTTCTAACTCATCGTCTTCTTCTTCTTCTTCTTCTTCTTCTTCTAGTACCTACTTCTTCTTCTTCTTCTTCTTCTTCTTCTCCATCTTCGTCTTCAAGTTCTACTTCTTCTTCTTCTTCTTCTTCAACTACTTCATTTCCTTCCTCTTCTTCTTCTTCTTCTTCTCCTTCTTCTCCTTCTTCTTCTTCTTCCTCATCTCCATCTTCTTCTTCTTATTCTTGTTCTTCTTTCTTCCACTGGTTCTTCTTCTTCCTCTTCTTCTTCTTTAACAACAACTTCATTTTCTTCTTCTTCTTCTTCTCTTCTTCTTTTCTACTTCTTCTTCTCCTTCTTTTTGTTATACTTCTTCTTCTACTTCTTGTTGTCATCATTGTTGTTGTTCTTCATCCTCTTCTTTTTCTTCTCCTTCTTCTTCTTCTTCAAATTCTTCTCCTTCTTCTTCTTCTTCATCTTCTTCTTCATCTACTTCTTCTTCTTCATGTTCTTCTTCTTCTTCTTCTTCTTCTTCTTCTTCTACTTATTCATCTTCTTTTTCTCCTTCTTTTTTTCTTCTTCTTGTCCTTTTTCTTCTTTTTGATCTTTTTCTTCTTCTCCTACTCCATCTAGTTTTTCTTTTTCTTCCACTTCTTCTTCTTCTTCTTCTTCACCTTCTTCTTCTTCTTCTTCTTCTTCTTCTTCTTCTTCTTCTAATTTTTCTACTTCTTATTCTCCTTCTTTTTCTTATTCTTCTTCTTCTTCTTCTTCTTCTTTTTCATCTTCTACTTCTTCTTCTTCTTCTTCTACTTCTTTTTCTTCTTTCTTCTATTTCTTCACTTTCTTCTTCTTCTTCTTCTTCTACTTCTTCTTCTTCTACTACTACTACTACTACTACTTCTACTTCTTCTTCTTCTTCTTCTCCTTCTTCTTCTTCTTGTACTTCTTCTTCTCTTTTATTTTCTTCTTCTTCTTCTTCTTTTTCTTACCATACTTCTTCTTCTTCATCATTTTCTTCTTCTTCTTCTTCTTCTTCTTCTTCATCTTCATCTTCTTTTTTAACTTCTAATCATTCTTCTTCTTCATCTTCTTCTACTTCTTGTTTCAACTACTTCTTCTTCTTCTTTTTCTTCTTCCTCTTCCTCCTCCTCCTCTTCTTCTTCTTCTTCTTCTTCTCCTTCTTATTCTTCTTCTTCTTCTCCTTCCTCTGCTCCTTCTTCTTCTTCATCTTATTCAACTTCTTCTTCTTCTTCTTATTCTTATGCTTATTCTTTTTCTTATTCTTCAGCTTCTTCTTCTTTTCCTTCTCCTTCTTCTTCTTCTTCTTCTCCTTCACCTTCTTCCTCTTCTTCTTCTTCTTCTTCTTCTTCTACTACTACTTCTTCTTCTCCTTCTTCTTCTTCTTCTTCTTCTTATTCTTCATCTTCTTCTTCTTCATCATCTTCTTCTTATTATTCTTCTTCTTCTTCATCTTCCTCTTCTTCCTCTTCTTCTTATTCTTCTTCTTATTTTTCTTCCTTTTCTTCTTCTTCTTCTTCTTCTTTTTCTTCTTCTTCTTCTTCTTCTTGATCATCATCATCGTCTTCTTCTTCTTCTTCTTCTAGTTCTATTTCTTCTTCTTCTTCACTTTCTTCTCCTTCTCCGTCTTCTCCTTCTCCTTCTTCTTCTTCTTCTTCACCTTCTTCTTCTTCATCTTCTTTTTATTGTTCTTCTTCTTCTTCTTCTTCTACTTCTTCTTCGTCTTCTTCTTCTTCTACTACTTCTTGTTCTCCTCCTCCTCCACGTCCTTCTTCTTCATCTTCTTCTACATATTCTTCTCATTCATCTCCTTCTTCTTCTCCTTCATCCTCTTCTTGTTCTTCTTCTTTTTCTTCTTCTTCTTCAACTTTTTCTTCTTCTTCTTCTTCTTCTTCTTCTTCTTCTTCTTCAACTTTTTCTTCTTCTTCTTCTTCTTTTTCAACTTAATCATCATCATCATCTTCTTCTTCTTCTTCTTCTTCCTCTTCTTCTTCTTCTTCTTCTTCTTTATTTTTCTTCTTCTTCTTTTCCTTCTCCATCTTTTTCTTCTTCTTCTTCTTCTTCTTCTTTGTTTTCTTCTTCCTCTTCTTCTTCTTCTTTTTGTTATTTTTCTTCTTCTTCTTTTCCTTGCCCATCTTCTTCTTCTTATTCTTCATCTTTTTCTTATTGTTCTTCTCCTCCTTCTTCTTCTTCTACTACTACTACTATTACTACTACTACTACAACTTCTACTTCTCCATCTTTTTCCTATCTTTGTTGTTTTTCTTATTTTTGCTCTTTTTCTTCTTCTTTTTCTTCTTCTACTTCTTCTTCTTCTTCTCCTACTTCTTCTTCTTCTTCTTCTTCTTCTTCTCCTTTTTTTTTCTACTTCATCTTCTTCTTCTTCTTCTTCTCGTCTTGTTCTTCTTCTTCTTCATCTTCTTTCCTCGACTTCTTCATCATCATGTTCTTCTTCTTCCTCCTCTTCTTTTACTTTTTCTTCTCAATTTTCTTCTTCTTCTATTTCCACTTCTACTTCTTTTTCTTCTTTTTGTTGTTTTTCTTCTTCTTCTTCTTTTTCTTCAACTTCTTCCACTTCTCCTTCCTCTTCTTCTTCATCTTCTTCTTGTCCTTGTTCTTCTTCATCTTCTTATTCATGTTCTTCTCATTCTTTTTCTTCATCATCATCTTCTTTTTGTTACATCTACTTCTTCTTCTTGTTCATGTTGTTCTTCTTCTTCTACTACTTCTTGTTCTTGTTCTTGTTCTTCTTCTTCTTCTACTTCTTCTTCTCATTCTTCTTCATCTTCATCTTCTTCTTCATCTTCTTCTTCATCTTCATTTTCTTCTTCTTGTTCACCTTGTTCTTCTTCTTGTTCTTCTTCTTCTTGTTCTTCTTCTTCTTCTTCTTCTTCTTCCTCTTATTCTTCTTCTTCTTCCACTTCTTCTCTGTCTTTTTCATCTTCTTCTTCTTCTTCACCTTATTCTTCTTCTTGTTGTTGTTGTTGTTGTTCTTCTTCTTCTTCTTATTCTTTTTCTTCTTCTTCTTCTTCTTCTTCTTCCTCTTATTCTTCTTCTTCTACTACTACTTTTACTTCTTCTTCTCCTTCTTCTTCCTCTTCATAATCTTCTTCATTTTCGTCCTCCTCCTCTTCTTCTACTTCTTCTTCTTCTTCTTCTTCTTCTTTCTCTTTCTCTTCTTCTTCATCTTCTAGTTCTTCAACTTCTTCTTTTTCTTCTTCTTAGTTTTCTTCACCTTCTACTTCTTCTTATTGTTATTCTTATTTTTTATCTTCTTATTCTTCTTCTTCTTTTTCTTTTTTCTTCTCCTTCTTCTTCTTCTCCATCATCTTCTTCCTCTTCATCTTCTTCTTCTTTTTCTTCTTCTTCTACTTCAGCTTCTCCTTCTTCTTCTTCTTATTCTTCTTCTTCTTCATCATCATCATCATCTTCTTCTTCTTCTTCTTCCTCTTTCTCTTCTTCTTGTTCTTCTTCTCCTTTTTCTTCTCCTTCTTCTTCTTAATTTTCTTATTTTTCTTCTTCTTTTTCTTCGTCTTCTTCTTCTTTTTCTTCTTCTTCTTCACCTTCTTCTTCTTCATCTTCTTTTTCTTCTTATTTTTCATCTGTTTTCTTCTTTTACTAATTCTTCATCTTGTTCATCTCTTTCTTGTACTTGCTCTTCTTCTAGTTCACCACCTTCTTCTTCTTCTTCTTCTTCTTTCTTTTACTTCATTTTTTTCTTCTTCTTCTTGCTCTTCTTTTTCTTCTTCTTCTTCTTCTTCTTTCTACTTCTTCTCCTTCTTGTTTTCTTCTTCGTCTTCTTCCTCTTCTTCTTCAATATCTTGTTCTTCTTCTTCTTCTTCTTCTTCTTCTTCTTCTTTCTTCAATTCTTCTTCTTTTTTTTCTTTTTCTTCTACTACTACTACTACTTCTTCTTCTTCTTCTTCTCCTTAGTCTTCTTCTACTTCTTCTTCTCCTTCTTTTTCTTCTTCTCTTTCTTCTTCTTCTTCTTCTCCTCCTTCGTCAACTTCTTCTTCTTCTTGTTCTTCTTGTTCTTCTTCTTCTTAGTCGTATTCTTTATCTTCTTCTTCTTCTTATTCTTCTTCTACTTCTTCTTCTCCTCCTTTCGCTCCTTCTTCTTCTTCTACTACTACTTCTTACTCTTCTTCTACTTCTTCTCCTTCTTCTTCTTAGTCTTCCTCATCTTTTTCTACTTCTTCTTTTTTGTGTTCTTCATCTTTTTCTTCTACTTTTTCTACTTCTTCTTCTTCTTCCTTTCTCCTTCATCTTCTTCTTCTTCTTCATCTTCTTCTTCTACTATTTATATTTCTTCTTCTTCTTCCTCTTCTTCTTCTTCCTCTTCATCATCATCTTCTTCTTCTTCTTCTTCTCTTCCTTCTTCGTCTTCACCTTCCTCTTTTTCTTCCCTTTCTTCTCCTTCTTCTACTTCTCCTTCACCTTCTCCTTCTTCTTCTTCTTCTTCTTCTTCCCTTTCTTCTCCTTCTTCTACTTCTCCTTCACCTTCTCCTTCTTCTTCTACTTCTTCTTCTTCTTCTTCTCCTTCCTCTTTTACTCATTATTCTTCTTCTTCTTCTTCTTCTTCTTCTAATTCTATTACTTCTTCTTCTTCTTCTTATTCGTTTCTTCTTCTTCTTCTCTTCAACCTCTTCTTCTTCCTCTACTTCTTCTTCTTCTACCTCTTCTTCTTCTTCTTCTTCACTTTCTTCTTCTTCTTCTTCTTCTTCTTCTTCTTTATCATCATCGTCTTCTTCTTCCTCTTCTTCTTCATCTTCCTTTTTATCTTAATCTTCTTCTTCTTTTTGTTCTTCATCTTCTTCTTCTCTAGTTTCTTCATCTTCTTCTTCTTTGTCTTCTTTTTCTTCTTATTCTTCTTCTTCTTCTACTTCTTCTTCTTCTTCTTCTTCTTCTTCTCCTTCTCCTTCTCCTTTTTCGTCTTCTTCTTCTTCTTCTTCTTCTTCATCTTCTTCTCATTCTTCTTCTTCTTCTTCTCCTTCTTCTTCTTCTTCTTATTCTTCTTCCTCTCCTTCTTCTTCATCTTATCTTTTTTCTTCCTCTTCTTCTTCTTCTTCTTCTTCTACTCTTTTTTTTTCTTCTCCTCTTTCTTATTCTTCTTCTTCTACTACTACTTATTATTCTTCTTCATCCTCTTCTTCTTCTTCTTCGTCTTCTTCTTCTTCTTTTTCTTCTTCTTCTTTATCTTCTTCTTCTTCTGCTCTTTCATCATCTTCTTCTTCTTCCTCCTCCTCTTCTTCTTCTTCTCCTCCTCCTCCTTCTTCTTCATCATCATTATGTTCATCTTCTTCTTCTTCTTCTTCGTCTTATTCTTCTTGTTCTTGTTCTTTTTCTTCTTCTTCTTATTCTTCTTCTTCTCCTTCTTCTTGTTCTTCTTATTCTTCATCCTTTTCGTCTTCTTAGGGTTCTTCTTTTTCTTCTTTTTAATCTTCTTCTTTGTCTTCTAATTCTTCTTCTTCTTTGAAGTTCTTTGTGCATAATATAATCCCACAAGAGGGGGGCTGAGTTGTGGTAAATAAAATTTTCTTTTGATTTTTGGTTTCAATTAAAACTTAAGTCTTTGAAGCACGAATAACAAGAAATAGAACTCAAAAGATTTTAAAGTGGTTCAACTCAAAATCAAGCCTACATCCATCCTGAACCGGTGTTTAGAAAAACAACACTAAAAACACCAAATTACAAGCGAGGTTTTCGTACAGTTTGCCTTAAACCTACTTAGGATTTTACTTAGGGCTAATCCCGAACCTACTTTAGTTTTTCCGTGCTCAAGTCAAACCCCGAGCTTTTGCACAATTGTCGGGATGCCTTTACCTCAAAAGGAACAAATAGAAAAAATGGCAACAAAGTATAAACTTAATATAATTTAAAATAAGAATGAGGCACACTCAATATCGAAAAGAGGAAGGAAAAGAAATTGAAAATTGTTGAAGCAAAAACCTCTAATTTTGGAATCCTTCTTGCCACTTTCTCTTTATGTATTTCGAAGCATCGTATGCACTTAAAATTGCTCGAAATTGTGATTTCAAAGCTTTGGGAACTTAGCAATTATAACCTCTAGGAGTTCTTTATCTTTCCCTATGTATAGAGCTTAAATTTGAGTTCTAAAGTCACTCCGAATGACTCTAAAATGAACTAGCCATTAGGGTAACAAACGAAAAGCAGCCATCGTCCGATTTGGGCCCAAAAAATGGACGTTTTTGATTGAATATAATTTTTACCGTTTGAGATTAATCCTGGCCTTTGGATCTAGGCAGCCTTAACCTTGATATTTTAATCACATATAGGTGTCCTGCATGTATTAGTAATATGTATTAAAAAATTTGTGAAATTAAAACAGTTACCTCAGTGATTACACGTCATTGTGCGTATCTGCTCAGCCCCGGGTTCGATTCTCTTGCATGTCATCTTACGCTGATTAATCTCAGTCGTCTGATCTCAATTGCCCTTCTGCCTTCTTTGACAATCAAATTGGACTTTAGTCCCACATTGCCCAAACAACTCTGTCATTGCGCTTTATAAGGAATTCGGTTCTTATGACCCTCGAGTCTCTTGGGGTTGGCTCCCCCCTTCCTCGACAAAGATTTCATCACTTGGTTTGGGTTGACTTGATCTCGCACAATTTCGTTTAACTTTTTTTGTCAGCTGAATTTGCCATGTTCCGTTCAGCGTTGCCTGTGGGCTGAATTCGCCCTGTTCTGTTCAGCGTTACATGTGGCCTGAATTCGCCACGTTCCGTTCAGCAATGCATGCGGATTGAATTCCTTTGGACTATGTGTGCCCCTTTCGGTTCAGTCTAACAATTTTTATTATTATTATTTTTTTAATTTCTAAAAGTCTGGATGGGTCAATGGTCGGGTCGGATCGGCCCGCCCAATGCTACAGAGAAAACTCTCGAGAGTAACGTTGTTTCAGGGTGTTTTGTGGGAATTTTTGTGCCAAAATTTTTAATATAAGTGTATCAAAATAATTTTATGTTATCATAGTACTATAAGTTTTCTAAATGACTATAAAAAGGAATTCATGAAAAATACTTCTTAAATAATTTTAAAAAATCAAATACCAATGTCTATACTTTTCGTCAATAATGCTTGACCTAGAATTCAAAATTTAATAATTCTTAATTTTATAACATTTTTAAATATTAATACTACTAGTGTTCCACATTATCTCAAAATTTGAACATATCAAATTCCAGAAAAATAAAAAGAAAATCAAGTATGAAAATTTTAGTGCATGTCTTCAATTTCCTTGAAGCTTGTCGTGACTCCCAGAGCCTTGAAGACCACTATTTTAGACATTTAAAGTTCATGGCTTGACTTAATTAATATTAATAATTTTATTTAGAGTAAGCCCATATGAGGTAAAAATTATTTAGCTTGACTCATCAAACACATGGGTGTAACATTCTTCCTCTTCTTTTTCTTCTTCGCATTCTTCTTCGTTTTCTTCTTCATTTTCTTCTTCTATATCTTCTTCTTCTTCTTCTTTTTCTTCTTCTCCTTCTTATATTATGTTTTCTTCTTCTTCCTCATCTTCAAATTCTTCTTCTTCTCCTTCTTCTTCTTCTTCTTCAACTTCTTCCACTTCTTCTTCTTCTTGTACTTCTTCATCTAAACCTTCTTCTTCTTTTTAACTTCTCCTTCTTCTTCATCTTCTTCTCCTTCCTGTTACTCTTCTTCTTCTTCTTCTTTTTCTTCCTCTTCTTCTTCTTCTTCTTCCCTTTCTTCTTCTTCTACTTCTTCTTCTCCTTCTTCTTCTACTTCTTCTTCATCTCCTTCTCCTCCTCCTTCCTCTTCCTCTTCATCTTCCTCTTCTTCTTCTTCTTTGTCTAGTTCTGCTTCTTGTTGTTGTTTTTCTTCGTCTCCATCTTCTTCTTCATCGTCTTCTTCTTCTTCTTTGTCTTCTACTTCTTGTTCTCCTCCTTCTTCTTCTTCTTCTTCTTCTTTTCTTCTTCTTCTTCTTCTTCATCTGCTTCTTCTTCTTCTTCTTCTTCTTCATCTTCTTCATTTTCTTCTTTCTCTATATCTTCTTCTTCTTCGTCTTCATCTTCTTCTTCTACTTCTTCTTTTCTTCTTCTACTTCTTCTTGTTCCTCTTATTCTTCTTCTTCTTCTTCTTTTTCTTCTACTTCCTCTTCATCATCATCATCTTCTTCTCCTTCTTCTTCTTACTCTTCTTCTTCTTCTTCTTCTTCATCACCTTCTTCTTCCCCTTCTTCTTTGTCTACTTCTTCAACATCTTCTTCTTCTTCTTCATCTTCTTCTTCTTCCCCCTATTCTTCTTCTTCTTCTTCTTCTTCTTTGTCTTCTTAATCTTCTTCTTCTTCTTCTTCTTCTACATCTTCTTCTTCTTCTTCATCTTCATCATCATCATCTTCTTCTTCTTCTTCTATTTCTTCTTCTTCACCTCCTCCTTTTTTTTCTTCTTCTTCTTCTTCTTCTTCTTCTCCTCCTTCTTCTTCTTCTTTTTGTTCTTCGAGTTCTTTTTCCTCTTCTTTTTCTGATTCTTCTCCTTCTTCTTCCTCTTCCACATCTTGTTCTTCCTCTTTTTCTTCTTTTTTTTTCTTCTTCTTGTTTTTCTTCCTATTCTTCTTATCTTCTTTGTCTTCTTCTTCTTCTTCTTCCACTTCTTCTTCTTCTTCTTTTTCTTCTTCTTCTAATATTACTTCTATGTCCTCTTGTTCTTCTTCTTCGTCTTCTTCCTCTTCTTGTTCTTCTTCTTCTTCTTCTTCTTTTTCGTCTTCTTTATTTTCTTTGTCTAGATCTTATCAAACTACTCTAATTCATCTTCTTTTTATTTGACTTATTCTTCTTCTTTATCTTCTTCTTCTCATTTGTCCTCTTCTTCTTTATCTTCTTCTTCTTCTTCTTCTTCTTCTTCTTCAACTTCTTCTTCGACTTCTTCATCTTCTTCTTCTTCTCCTTCTTCTTCTTCTTCGTGTTCTTCGTCTTCTTCATCTTCCTCTTCTTCGTCTTCAACTACTTCTTCAACATATTCTTCTTCTTCCTCCTCTTCTTCTTCTGGATCTCCTTCAGCTTCTTCTTCTTCTTCTTCTTCTTCTTCTTCTCCTTCTTCTTCTACTTCTTCTCCTACTTCTGCTTCATCTTTTACTTATTCTTCTCCTCCTCCTCCTTCTTCTTCTTCTTCTTTTTTGCCTTCTTCTTCTTCTTCTTCTACTACTTCTTCTTCTTCTTCTTCTTTTTCTTCTTCTTCTCTTCTTTTTCTTCTTCTTC
>JAIUJO010002669.1:35000-45000 GCA_023846275.1 Vanilla planifolia
TTCTTCTCCTTCTTCTACCTCATCTTCTTCTTCTCGTTCTTCTTCTTCTTCTTCTTCTTCTTCTTCTTCTTCTTCTCTTTCTTCTACTTCATCTTCTTTTTCTTCTTCTTTTTCTTATTCTTATCATTCTTCATCTTCCTCTTCCTCTTCTTCATCCTCTTCTCCTCCTCCTACAACTCCTTCTTCTTCTTTTTCTTTATCTTCTTCTTCTCCTTCTCCCTCTTCTTCTTCCACTACTTTTTCTTCTTCTTCTCCTTCCCCTCCTTCTTCTCCTTCATCATCTTCTTCTCCTTTTCTTCTTCTTCTTCTTCAACATCTTCGTCTTCTTCTTCATCATCTTCTTCTTCTTCTTCTTTTTCTTCTATTTCCTCTTCTTGATTGTCTATCTTCTTCTTCTTCTTCTTCTTCTTCTTCTTCTCCATCTTTTTATTGTTCTTGTTCTTCTTCTTCTTCTTCTTCTTCTTTTTCTTCGCCTTCTTCTTCTTTTTATTCTTCTTCTTCTTATTCTTCTTCTTCTTATTCTTCTTCTTCTTATTCTTCTTCTTCTTATTCTTCTTCTTCTTCTTTTTCTTCTTCTTCTTCCAATACTTCTTCTCCTTCTCCTTTTTCTTTTTCTTCTTCTTCCTCTTCTTCTTCCTCTTTTTTTTCTTCTTGTTCTTCATCTTCTTCTTCTTCTTCTTCATCATCATGTTCTTCTTCTTCTACTCATTATTATTCTTCTTCTTCTACTTTTTCTATTCCTTCTTCTTCTTCCTCTCCTCCTCCTTCTTCTCCTTCTACTTCTTCTCGTTCTTCTTCTTCTTCTTCATCTTCATCTTCTTCTTCTTCTTCAACTTCTTCTTCTTCTTCGTCTAATTCTTCTTCTTCTTCTGTTTCTTTGTCTTCTTCCTCTTCTACTTCGCCTTCCTCTTCCTCTTCTTCTTCTTCTTCTTCTTCTTCTTTTCCTTCTTCTTCTTCAACGTCTTCTACTTCTTCTACTTTTCCTTCTTCTTCATATTCTTATTCTTCTTCTTCGTCATCATCTTCTTCTTCTTCTTCTTCCACTTCTACTTCTTCAACTTCTTTTTCTTCTTCTTCTTCTTCTTATTCTTCTTCTTTTTCATCTTCTTCTTTGCCTTCTACTCCTTCTTCTCCTTCTTCTTTTCCTTTTTCTTGTTCTTGTTCTTGTTCTTCTTCTTCTTCTTCTTCTCCTTCTTCTTCGTCTTCTTCTTCTTCATCATCATCTTCTTCTCATACTTCTTCTTCTTTTTCTTCTTCTTCTTCTTCTTCTTCCTCTTCTTCTTGTTCTTCTTCCTCGTCGTATTCTTCTTCATCTTAATTTTCTTGTTCTTCATCTTATTTTTTCTTCTTCTTCTTCTTCTTCATAATCTTCTTCTTCTTTTCTTCATCTTCTTATTCTCCTCTTTTGCTTCTTCTTCTTCTTCCTCTTCTTCTTCTTCTTCTTCTTCTTCACTTCTTTTGCTTCTTCTTCTTCTTCTTCTTCTTCTTGAACTTCTTCTTCTCCTTCTTCTCCTTAAAATTCTTTTTCATTTTCTCCTTCTTCTCCATCTTCTTCGTGTTCTTCTTCTTCTTCATCATCTTCCACTTCTTCTTCTTCTTTTTCATCTCCTTCTTCTTCTTCTACTTCTTCATCTTCTTCTTTTTCTTCTTCTTCTACTTCTTCATCTCCTTCTTCTTCTACTTCTTCTTCTTGTTCTTCTTCTTCTTCATCTTCTTTTTTTTCTTCTGCTTCATCTTCTTGTTCTTCTTCATCTTTTTCTTTTCCTTATCATTCTTCATCTTCTTCTTCTTCTTCTTTTTCCTCCTTTTTTTCTTCTTCTTCTTGTCCTTCATCTTCTTCTTCTTCCTCTTCTTCTCCTTCTTCTAAATCTTCACCTTCTTCTTCTTCTACTCTTTTTTCTTCTTCTTTTTCTTCTTCTTCTTCAACATCTTATTCTTCTTCATCTTCTTCTCCTTCTACTTCTTTTTCTTTTTTTTCTCTTCTTCTTTTTCTTCTTTTCTTCTTCTTGCTTGTCTTGCTCTACTTCTTCTTCTTCTTCTTCTTCTTTGTCTTTTTATTCTTCTCCTTTATCTTCTTCTTCTTCTTCTTCATCTTCTTCTTCTACTTCCTCTTCTTCGTCATCTACTTAATCTTCTTCTGCTTCTTTTTCTTCTTCATCTTATACTTTTTCTTCTTCTACTACTTTTTCTTCTTCATCTTATTCATCTACTTCTTCTTCATCTTTTTTTCTTCTTCTTTATCATCCTCATCTTCTTCTTCATCATTTTCTTTTTCTTCTCTTTCTTTTACTTCTTCATCTTCTTGTTCTTCTCTGTCTTCTTCCTCTACCTTTTCATCATCTACACCTCATTCTTTGTCTTATCTTTCTTCCACTTCTTCATCATCTTCTTCTTCATCTTCTACTTCTTCTTCTACTTCATCTTACTATTCATCTTCATCTTCTTCTTCTTAATCTTCTTCTTCTTCTTATTGATCTTCCTCTTCGTCCTCTTCTTCTTCGTTTTTTTCTTCTTCTAACTCTTCTTCTTCTTCTTTTTCTTCGCTTTCTTCTTCTTCTTCCTCCTTTTCATTTTCTTCTTCTTCTTCTTCTTCGTATTCTTCTTCTTAATCTTCTTCTTCTTCTTCTTTTTCTTCTTCGTCTTTTTCTTCTCCATCTTCTTTGCCTTCTTCTTCTTTGTCTTCTTTTCGTTCTTATTCTTCTTCGTCTTCCTCCTCCTCTTCTCCTTCTCCACCTCTTTCTTCGTCTTCTTCTTCTTCTTCTTCTTCTCCTTCTTCTTGTTCTTCTTCTTCTTCGCCTTCTTCTTCCTCTTCTTATTCTTCTTTTTCTCTTCCATCTTTTTCTTCTTCTTCGCCTTCTTCTTCTTCCTCTCTTCCTTCTTCTTCTTCTTCTTCTTCCACTTCTCCTCCGTCTTCCTCTTCTACTCCTTATTTTTCTTCTCCTTCTTCTTCTTCTTCTTCTTCTTCTTCTACTTACTCTTCTTCTTCTTCTTCTTCTTTTTCTCCTTCTTTTCCTTTTTCATCTTCTTCTTCTTCTTCATCTTCTTCTTCTTCTTCTTCTTCTTCTACTTCTTCTTTTTCTTCTTCTTCATCTTCTTGTTCTTCTTCATCTTCTTCTTCTTCTTCTTCTTCTTCATCTTCTTCTTTTTCTTCTTCATGTCCTTCTTCTTCTTCTTCTTCACCTTCTTCTTCTTCTTCTTCTTCTTCTTCTTCTTTGTGTACTTCTTCATCAACTTCTTCTTTTTCTTCTTCTTCCTCTAAGTCTTCTTCCTCTTCTTGATCTTCTTCTACTTCTCCTTCATCTTATTATCCATCTTCTTTTTTCTTCTTCTTCTTCTTCTTCATCTTCTTCTTCTTATTATTTTTCTACTTCTTCTTCTTCATCATTTTCTTCTTCTCTTCTTCTTCTTCTAATTTTTCTTCTTCTTCTTCTTCTTCCTTTCCTACTTCACCTTCTTCTTCTTTTTGTTGACCTTCTTTTACATCCTTTTCTTCTTCTTTGCCTTCTTCTTCTTCCCCTTCTTTTTCTTCTTCTTCTTCTTCTTCTTCTTCTTCTTCTTCCTTTTCTTCTCCTTCTTTTTCGTTTTCTTCTTCTTCTTCACCCTCTTCTTCTTCTTCTTCTTATTCTTATTCTTCTTATTCTTTTTCTTCTTCTTCTTCTTCTTCTTCTTCTACTTCATCATCATCATCGTCGTCCTCTTCATCTTCTTCTTTCTCTTCTTCTTCTTCTTCTTCTTCTTCTTTTTCTTCGTCTTCATCTTCATCTTCTTCTTCTTCTAATTCTTCTTCATCATCTTTTTCTTCTTCTTATTCTTCTTCTTGTAAAACTTCATCTTCTCCTACTATTCATCTTCATGTTCTTCTTCATCTTGTTCTTCCACTTCTTCTTTTTTATTGTGTTCTTCTTCTTCTTCTTTGTCGTCGTCTTCTTCTTTTTTATCTTCTACTTCTTTGTCTTCTTCCTCTTCTTTTTTTCATCTTCTTCCTATACTTCTTCTTTTTCTTCTTTATCTTCTTCTTTTTCCTCTTCTTCGTCTTCTACTTCTTCTTCTTCACCTTCTCATTCTTCTTCTTCTTCATCATCATTGTCTTCTTCTTCTTCATCTTCATCTTCTTCTTCTTCTTCTTCCTAATCTTTTTTTTCTTCTTCACTGCCACAATCTTCTACTTTTTCTTCTTCTTCTTCTTCTTCTTCCTCTACTTCCTCCTCCACTTCTTCTTCTTCTTCTTCCTCCTCCTCTTTATCTTCTTATTCTTCTTCTCCTTCTTCTTCTTCTTCAATAATTTCTTCTTCTCCTTTTTCTTCTTTCTTCTTCTTCTTCTTCTTCCTATTCTTCTTAAGATCTCCTTCTTCTTCTTCTTCTTATTCTTTTTGTTCTACTTCTTCTTCTTCTTTTTCTTCTACTTCTTCCTCTTCTTCTTCTTCATTCTCTTCTACTTCTTCTGCTCCTAAGTCATCTCATTCTTCTAATTCTTCTTCTTCTTCTTCCTCTTCTTCTTCTTCTTCATCGTCTTCCACTTCCTTTCTTTGTCTAATTCCTATCCATCTTCCCCGATTCTTCTTCTTCTTCTTCGACTTCTTCTTTCTTCTTCTTCTTCTTCTTTGTCCTCTTCTTCTTCTTCTTCTTATTCTTCTTCATCTTCTTCTCTTCGTCTACTTGTTCGACTTCTTAAACTTCTTCTTCTTGTTCTTCTTCTTCGAGTTCTTCTTCTTCTTAATCTTCCTCTCCTTCTTCTTCTTCATCTACTTCGTCTTCTTCATTTTCTTCTTCTTCTTGTTCCTCCTCATCTTCTTTATCTCCTTCCTCTTCTTCTTCTTCTTCTTCTTTTCTTCTTCTTCTTCTTCTCTGTCTTCTTCTTCTTCTTCTTCTCCTTTATCTTCTTTTACTTCTTCTTCTTCTTCTTCGTCTTCTTCTTCTTTCTCTTCTTCTTCTTCTTTTCTTAATCTTCTTCTACTTCTTCTTCTTCTTCTTCTTCTTATTCATTTTCTTCTTCTTGTTCTTATTCTACATATTTTTTATCTTCTTCATCATCATCATCATCTTCTTCTTCTTCTTCTTTGCCTTCTTCTTCATTATCATCTTCTTCTTCTTCTCTTTCTTCTTCTTCTTCTTCATCTTCTTCTTATTCTTTATCTTCTTCTTCCTTTTTTCGTCTTCTTCATCTCTTTCTTCTTTTTCTTTTCTTCTTCTTAATAGTCATCATCATCATCTTCTTCTTCTTATTTGTCTTATCCTTCTACCACTTCATCTTCTTCTTCTTCATTTTCTACTTCTTCTTTTACATCTTTTCTTCTTCATCTTCTTCTTCTTCCACATCTTCTTTTTCTTCTTCATCCCCTTCTCCTTCTTCTCCTTCTTTTTCTTCTTCTTCTTCGTCCTGTTCGTGTTCTTCTTCTTCTTCTTCTTCTTTTTCATCCTCTTCTTCTTCTTCTTCTACTACTCCTTCCTCTTGTTCTACTTCTTTTACTTCTACTTCCTTCTCTTCTTCTTTTCCTCCTTATTCTTCTTCTTAACCTTCAACTTCTTCTCCTTCTTCTTCTTCTTCTTCATCTTCGTTTCTTCTTCGTCTTCCTCCTCTTCTTCTTCTTCTTCTTCATCTTCTTCTTTGTTTTCTTCTTCTTCTTCTTCACATTCTTATTCTTCTTAATCATCTTCTTCTTCTTCTTCATCTTCGTCTTCGTCTTCTTCTTCTTCTACTACTTCTTCTTCTTCTACTTCTTCTTTTTCTTCTTCTTCTTCTTCTTCTTCTTCACCTTCTTCCCTTTCTTCTTATTCTTCTTCTTCTACTTCATCATCATCATCATCTTCTTCTTCTTCTTCTTCTTCTTCTTCCTCATATTCTTCTTCTTCGTCTTAATTTTTTTTTCATCTTCTTTTTCTTCTTCTTCTTCTTGATAATCTTCTTCTTCTTCTTCTTCTTCTTCTTCTCTTCCTTTGCTTCTTCTTTTTCTTCTTCTTCTTTGACTTCTAATTCGTCAACTTCTTCTTCTTGATCGTCATCATCTTCATCATCATCATCATCTTCTTCTTCTAATTCTTCTTCTTCTTCTTTTTCTTCTTCTTCTTCTTCTCTTTCTTCTCCTTCTTCTTATTCTTCTTCTTATTTTTCTTCTTCTTATTCTTCTTCTTCTTCTTTTACTTCAACTTCTTCCTCTCCTTCTTCTACTCCTACTTCTTCCCCTTCTTCTTCTTATTATTTTTCTTCTTCTTCTCTTTCTTCTTCTTCTTTTCCTTCTTATTCTTTGTCTTCTTCTTCTTCTACTTATTCTTCATCTTCTTCTTCTTCTTCCACCTCTTCCTCGTCATTTTGTTCTTCTTCTTCTTCTTCTTCTTCACCTCCTCCTCCTCCTCCTTCTTCTTCTTATCCTTCTTGTTCTTGTTCTTCATCTTCCGCAACTTCTTCTTCATCATCTTCTTCTTCTTTTTCTTCTCTTTTCTCTTCTTCTTTTTCTTCTACTTCTTCTTCCTCGACTTCTTCTTCTTCATTTTCTTCATCTTCTTCTTCTTATTCTTCTTCTTCTCCTTCTTCTTCTTCTTTTTCTTCTTCTTCTTCTTCTTCTTCTTCTTTCGCTTCTTCTTCTTCTTTTTAGCCTTCTTCTACTTCTTCTTCTTCTTCTAACTCTTTTCTTCTTCTACTACTTATTCTTCTACTTTTTTGTCCACTTCTTCATCATCATCATCTTCTTCTTCTTCATCTTCTTCCTTATCATCTTCTTCTTCCTCTTCTTCTCTTTCTTCTTCTTCTTCATCATTTTCTTCTTCTTCTTTGTCTTCTTCTTCTTCTTTTTTTCATCTTCTTCATCTCATTCTTCTTTTTCTTTTCCTTCTTCTTGTTCTTCTTCTTCATCATCTTCTTCTTCTTCTTCATCTTATACTTCTTCTTCGTCTTCTTCTTTTTCTTCATCTTCTTCTTCTTCTTCAACTTCTTCTTCTACTTCTTCTCCTTCTCCTTCTGATTCTTCTTGTTCTTCTTCTTCTTCTTCATGTTCTTCGTCTTCTTCTTCTTCTTCATCATCATCATCTTCTTCTTCTTTTTCTTCTTCTTCTTCTTCTTGTCCATCTTCTTCTTTGCCTTCTTCCCTTTCTTCACCTTCTTCTTCTTCTTCTTCTTCGTCTTCGTCTTCTTCTTCTTCTTCTTCTTCTTCTTCATCTTCGTCTTCTTCTTCTTTTTCTTCTTCTTCTTGTACTTCTACTTCTTTCTTCATCATCTTCTCATACTTCTTCTCCTCCTTCTTCTTCTTCAACTTCTTCAACTTCTTCCTCTTCTTCATTCTCATCTTCTTCTTCTTCATCTTATTTTTTTTGTTCTTCATGTTCTTCTTCTTCTTCTTCTTCTTCTTCATAATCTTCTTCTTCTTCTTCTTCATAATCTTCTTCTTCGTCTTCTTCTTCTTAACGTTCTCTTCTTTTTCGTTTTCTTCTTCTTCTTCTTCTTCTTCTTCATCATCTTCTTCATCATCATCTTCTTCTTCATCTTCTCCTTCTTCTCCTTCTTCTCCTTCTTCTCCTTCTTCATATTCTTCTTATTATTCTCCTTCCCCTTCTTCTTCTTCTTCTTCTTCTTCTTCTACTTCTTCTCCTTTTTTTACTCCTACTACTTCTCCTTCTCCTTCTTCAAATTTTTCTTCTTCTTCTCCTTCTTCTAGTTCTTCTTCTTCTCCTCCTTCTTCGTCTTCTTCTCCTTCTTGTTCCTTGTCTTCTTCTTCTTCTTCTTCTTCTTATGCTCCTTTTTCTTCATTATCTTCTTCTACTTATTCTTTGTGTTCTTTGCCTTTTTGTTGTACTGCTTCTTCTTCTTATACTTCCTTTTCTTCGTCATCTTCGTCTTGCTTCTCTTCATCATCTTATTCTTCATCTTGTTCTTTTTCTTCGTCTCCTTCTTCTTCTTCTTCTTCACCTTCTCTTCTTTTTCTTTTTCTTTTTCTTCTTCTTCTTCTTCATCTTCTTCATCATCATCATCTTTTTCTTCTTCTCCTTCTTCTCCTTCTCCTTCTTCATATTCTTCTTATTATTCTCCTTCCTCTTCTTCTTCTTCTTCTTCTTCTTCTACTTCTTCTTCTTCTTTTACCCCTACTTCTTCTCCTTCTCCTTCTTCTACTTTTTCTTCATCTCCTCCTTCTAGTTCTTCTTCTTCTCCTTCTTCTTTTTCTTCTTTTCCTTCTTGTTCTTTATCTTCTTCTTCTTCTTCTTCTTCTTCTTCTTCTTATTATTATTCTCCTTCTTCTTCATTATCTTCTTCTGCTTATTCTTGGTGTTCTTTGCCTTTTTTTTGTACTGCTTCTTCTTCTTATACTTCTTTTTCTTTGTCATCTTCATCTTGCCCTTCTTCATCATCTTATTCTTCATCTTGTTCTTTTTCTTCATTTCCTTATTCTTCTTCTTCTTCTTCTTCTTCAGCTTCTCCCTCTTCTCCTACTTGTTCTTCCTCTACTTATTCTTCTTCTTCCTCTTCTTCTCCTTGTTCTTCTCCTTCTTCTTCTTCTTCTTTTACTTCTACTACTACTTCAACTTCTTCTTCTTCTTCTTCTTCTTCTTCTTCTTCTTCTTCTTCTTCTTCTTCTTCTTTTTCATATTCTTCTTCTTCTTCTTCTTCTTCTACGTCTTCCTCTTCTTTTTCTTCTTCTTCTTCTTCTTCTTCTTCTATTTGGACTTTGTCTTCTTCATCTTTGACAACTACTTTTTCTTCTTTGTTTTCATCTTTTTCATCTTCTTCGTTTTCTTCGTCTACGAGTTCTTCTACTTCTTCGTCTTCTTATTCTTCATCTTATTCTTCTTCTTCTTTTTCTTCTTTTTTGCCTTCTTCTCGTTTTTCTTCTCCTGCTCCTCCTCGTCCTTCCTCTTCTTCTTCTTCTTTTTCTTCTTCTTCTTCTATTTCGTCTTCTCCTTTTGCTTTCACTTCTTCTTCTTCTTCTTCTTATTCATTTTCTTCTTCTGTTTCTTCTTCTTCTTCTTCTTCATCTTAATTTTCTTCTTCTTCTTCTTCCTCTTCTTATTCTTCATCAAAATCATCTTCTTAATCTTCTTATTATTCTTCTTCTTCTTCTTCTCTTCTCCTTCTTCTCTTCTCCTACTTGCTCTTCTTCTTCTTCTTTTTCTTCTTCCTCTTCTTCTTCTTCTTCTTCTTCTTCTTCGACTTCCTCTTACTTCTTCTTCTTATTCAAATTTTTATTCTTCTTCGTCATCATCCTCATCATCTACTTCTTCTTCTTCTTCTTCTTCTTCCCCTTCTCCTTCTTCTTGTCTTTCTTCTTCTCTTTCTTCTTCTTCTTATTCTTCAAATTCTTTTTCTTCTTCTTCTTCTCCTTTTAACTCTACTTCTTCTTCTCCTTCTTCTACTCCATCTTCTTCTTCTTCTTCTTCTTCCTCTTTTTTTTCTTTTTCTTCTTCGTCACCCTCATCTTCTTTGTCTTCTTCTTCTTCTTCGTGTTCTTTCTCTTTTTCTTCTACTTTTTCTCTTTCTTCTTGCTCTTCTACTTCATCATCATTTTCTTCTTCTTGTTCTTCTTCTTCTTTGTCTTCTTCTTCCTCTTCTTCGACTTATTCTTCTTCTTCTTCTTCTTCTTCTTCATCATCTTGTTTTTCTTCTTTTACTCCTTTTTCATCATCATCATCATCTTCTTCTACTTTTTCTTCTTCATCATCATCTCCCGCTTGTTCTTCTTCTTCATATTCTTATTCCTTTTCTTCTACTGCAATAACTACTTCTTCTTCTACTCCATCTTCTCCTTCTTCTTCCTCTTCTTCTTCTTCTGCTTCTTCTTCTTTTTATACCTCTTCTTCTTCTTGATCTTCTTCATCATTAACTTCTTCTACTTCTTTTTATACCTCTTCTTCATCTTGTTCTTCTTCTTCTTCTTCTTCTTCTTCTTCTTGTTCTTCTACTACTACTACTACTACTAATACTACTTCTTATTATTCTTCTTCTTCTTCTTCTTCTTCATCTTCTTCTTCTTCTTCTTCTTCCTGTTCTTGTTCTTTTTCTTCTTCATCTTTCTCTTCT
>JAIUJO010002669.1:60000-67500 GCA_023846275.1 Vanilla planifolia
TCTTGTTCTACTTCTCCTTCTTCTTCTTCTTCCTCTTCTCCTTCTTCCTTTTCTTCTTCCTCTTCCTCTTCTTCTTCTAATTCTTCTTCTTCTCCTCCTCCTTCTCCTCCTTCTTCTAACTCATCGTCTTCTTCTTCTTCTTCTTCTTCTTCTTCTAGTACCTACTTCTTCTTCTTCTTCTTCTTCTTCTTCTCCATCTTCGTCTTCAAGTTCTACTTCTTCTTCTTCTTCTTCTTCAACTACTTCATTTCCTTCCTCTTCTCTTCTTCTTCTTCTTCTCCTTCTTCTCCTTCTTCTTCTTCTTCCTCATCTCCATCTTCTTCTTCTTATTCTTGTTCTTCTTTCTTCCACTGGTTCTTCTTCCTCTTCTTCTTCTTTAACAACAACTTCATTTTCTTCTTCTTCTTCTTCTCTTCTTCTTTTCTACTTCTTCTTCTCCTTCTTTTTGTTATACTTCTTCTTCTACTTCTTGTTGTCATCATTGTTGTTGTTCTTCATCCTCTTCTTTTTCTTCTCCTTCTTCTTCTTCTTCAAATTCTTCTCCTTCTTCTTCTTCTTCATCTTCTTCTTCATCTACTTCTTCTTCTTCATGTTCTTCTTCTTCTTCTTCTTCTTCTTCTTCTTCTACTTATTCATCTTCTTTTTCTCCTTCTTTTTTTCTTCTTCTTGTCCTTTTTCTTCTTTTTGATCTTTTTCTTCTTCTCCTACTCCATCTAGTTTTCTTTTTCTTCCACTTCTTCTTCTTCTTCTTCTTCACCTTCTTCTTCTTCTTCTTCTTCTTCTTCTTCTTCTTCTTCTAATTTTTCTACTTCTTATTCTCCTTCTTTTTCTTATTCTTCTTCTTCTTCTTCTTCTTCTTTTTCATCTTCTACTTCTTCTTCTTCTTCTTCTACTTCTTTTTCTTCTTTCTTCTATTTCTTCACTTTCTTCTTCTTCTTCTTCTTCTACTTCTTCTTCTTCCTACTACTACTACTACTACTTCTACTTCTTCTTCTTCTTCTTCTCCTTCTTCTTCTTCTTGTACTTCTTCTTCTCTTTTATTTTCTTCTTCTTCTTCTTCTTTTTCTTACCATACTTCTTCTTCTTCATCATTTTCTTCTTCTTCTTCTTCTTCTTCTTCATCATCTTCATCTTCTTTTTTAACTTCTAATCATTCTTCTTCTTCATCTTCTTCTACTTCTTGTTTCAACTACTTCTTCTTCTTCTTTTTCTTCTTCCTCTTCCTCCTCCTCCTCTTCTTCTTCTTCTTCTTCTTCTCCTTCTTATTCTTCTTCTTCTTCTCCTTCCTCTGCTCCTTCTTCTTCTTCATCTTATTCAACTTCTTCTTCTTCTTCTTATTCTTATGCTTATTCTTTTTCTTATTCTTCAGCTTCTTCTTCTTTTCCTTCTCCTTCTTCTTCTTCTTCTTCTCCTTCACCTTCTTCCTCTTCTTCTTCTTCTTCTTCTTCTATTACTACTACTTCTTCTTCTCCTTCTTCTTCTTCTTCTTCTTCTTATTCTTCATCTTCTTCTTCTTCATCATCTTCTTCTTATTATTCTTCTTCTTCTTCATCTTCCTCTTCTTCCTCTTCTTCTTATTCTTCTTCTTATTTTTCTTCCTTTTCTTCTTCTTCTTCTTCTTCTTTTTCTTCTTCTTCTTCTTCTTCTTGATCATCATCATCGTCTTCTTCTTCTTCTTCTTCTAGTTCTATTTCTTCTTCTTCTTCACTTTCTTCTCCTTCTCCGTCTTCTCCTTCTCCTTCTTCTTCTTCTTCTTCACCTTCTTCTTCTTCATCTTCTTTTTATTGTTCTTCTTCTTCTTCTTCTTCTAGTTCTTCTTCGTCTTCTTCTTCTTCTACTACTTCTTGTTCTCCTCCTCCTCCACGTCCTTCTTCTTCATCTTCTTCTACATATTCTTCTCATTCATCTCCTTCTTCTTCTCCTTCATCCTCTTCTTGTTCTTCTTCTTTTTCTTCTTCTTCTTCAACTTTTTCTTCTTCTTCTTCTTCTTCTTCTTCTTCTTCTTCTTCAACTTTTTCTTCTTCTTCTTCTTCTTTTTCAACTTAATCATCATCATCATCTTCTTCTTCTTCTTCTTCTTCCTCTTCTTCTTCTTCTTCTTCTTCTTTATTTTTCTTCTTCTTCTTTTCCTTCTCCATCTTTTTCTTCTTCTTCTTCTTCTTCTTCTTCTTTGTTTTCTTCTTCCTCTTCTTCTTCTTCTTTTTGTTATTTTTCTTCTTCTTCTTTTCCTTGCCCATCTTCTTCTTCTTATTCTTCATCTTTTTCTTATTGTTCTTCTCCTCCTTCTTCTTCTTCTACTACTACTACTATTACTACTACTACTACAACTTCTACTTCTCCATCTTTTTCCTATCTTTGTTGTTTTTCTTATTTTGCTCTTTTTCTTCTTCTTTTTCTTCTTCTACTTCTTCTTCTTCTTCTCCTACTTCTTCTTCTTCTTCTTCTTCTTCTTCTCCTTTTTTTTTCTACTTCATCTTCTTCGTCTTCTTCTTCTCGTCTTGTTCTTCTTCTTCTTCATCTTCTTTCCTCGACTTCTTCATCATCATGTTCTTCTTCTTCCTCCTCTTCTTTTACTTTTTCTTCTCAATTTTCTTCTTCTTCTATTTCCACTTCTACTTCTTTTTCTTCTTTTTGTTGTTTTTCTTCTTCTTCTTCTTTTTCTTCAACTTCTTCCACTTCTCCTTCCTCTTCTTCTTCATCTTCTTCTTGTCCTTGTTCTTCTTCATCTTCTTATTCATGTTCTTCTCATTCTTTTTCTTCATCATCATCTTCTTTTTGTTACATCTACTTCTTCTTCTTGTTCATGTTGTTCTTCTTCTTCTACTACTTCTTGTTCTTGTTCTTGTTCTTCTTCTTCTTCTACTTCTTCTTCTCATTCTTCTTCATCTTCATCTTCTTCTTCATCTTCTTCTTCATCTTCATTTTCTTCTTCTTGTTCACCTTGTTCTTCTTCTTGTTCTTCTTCTTCTTGTTCTTCTTCTTCTTCTTCTTCTTCTTCCTCTTATTCTTCTTCTTCTTCCACTTCTTCTCTGTCTTTTTCATCTTCTTCTTCTTCTTCACCTTATTCTTCTTCTTGTTGTTGTTGTTGTTGTTCTTCTTCTTCTTCTTATTCTTTTTCTTCTTCTTCTTCTTCTTCTTCTTCCTCTTATTCTTCTTCTTCTACTACTACTTTTACTTCTTCTTCTCCTTCTTCTTCCTCTTCATAATCTTCTTCATTTTCGTCCTCCTCCTCTTCTTCTACTTCTTCTTCTTCTTCTTCTTCTTCTTTCTCTTTCTCTTCTTCTTCATCTTCTAGTTCTTCAACTTCTTCTTTTTCTTCTTCTTAGTTTTCTTCACCTTCTACTTCTTCTTATTGTTATTCTTATTTTTTATCTTCTTATTCTTCTTCTTCTTTTTCTTTTTTCTTCTCCTTCTTCTTCTTCTCCATCATCTTCTTCCTCTTCATCTTCTTCTTCTTTTTCTTCTTCTTCTACTTCAGCTTCTCCTTCTTCTTCTTCTTATTCTTCTTCTTCTTCATCATCATCATCATCTTCTTCTTCTTCTTCTTCCTCTTTCTCTTCTTCTTGTTCTTCTTCTCCTTTTTCTTCTCCTTCTTCTTCTTAATTTTCTTATTTTTCTTCTTCTTTTTCTTCGTCTTCTTCTTCTTTTTCTTCTTCCTTCTTCACCTTCTTCTTCTTCATCTTCTTTTTCTTCTTATTTTCATCTGTTTTCTTCTTTTACTAATTCTTCATCTTGTTCATCTCTTTCTTGTACTTGCTCTTCTTCTAGTTCACCCACCTTCTTCTTCTTCTTCCTCTTCTTTCTTTTACTTCATTTTTTTCTTCTTCTTCTTGCTCTTCTTTTTCTTCTTCTTCTTCTTCTTCTTTCTACTTCTTCTCCTTCTTGTTTTCTTCTTCGTCTTCTTCCTCTTCTTCTTCAATATCTTGTTCTTCTCTTCTTCTTCTTCTTCTTCTTTCTTCTTTCTTCAATTCTTCTTCTTTTTTTTCTTTTTCTTCTACTACTACTACTACTACTTCTTCTTCTTCTTCTTCTCCTTAGTCTTCTTCTACTTCTTCGTCTCCTTCTTTTTCTTCTTCTCTTTCGTCTTCTTCTTCTTCTCCTCCTTCGTCAACTTCTTCTTCTTCTTGTTCTTCTTGTTCTTCTTCTTCTTAGTCGTATTCTTTATCTTCTTCTTCTTCTTATTCTTCTTCTACTTCTTCTTCTCCTCCTTTCGCTCCTTCTTCTTCTTCTACTACTACTTCTTACTCTTCTTCTACTTCTTCTCCTTCTTCTTCTTAGTCTTCCTCATCTTTTTCTACTTCTTCTTTTTTGTGTTCTTCATCTTTTTCTTCTACTTTTTCTACTTCTTCTTCTTCTTCCTTTCTCCCTTCATCTTCTTCTTCTTCTTCATCTTCTTCTTCTACTATTTATATTTCTTCTTCTTCTTCCTCTTCTTCTTCTTCCTCTTCATCATCATCTTCTTCTTCTTCTTCTTCTCTTCCTTCTTCGTCTTCACCTTCCTCTTTTTCTTCCCTTCTTCTCCTTCTTCTACTTCTCCTTCACCTTCTCCTTCTCTTCTTCTCCTTCTTCTACTTCTCCTTCACCTTCTCCTTCTTCTTCTACTTCTTCTTCTTCTTCTTCTCCTTCCTCTTTTACTCATTATTCTTCTTCTTCTTCTTCTTCTTCTTCTAATTCTATTACTTCTTCTTCTTCTTCTTATTCGTTTCTTCTTCCTTCTTCTCCTTCAACCTCTTCTTCTTCCTCTACTTCTTCTTCTTCTACCTCTTCTTCTTCTTCTTCTTCACTTTCTTCTTCTTCTTCTTCTTCTTCTTCTTCTTTATCATCATCGTCTTCTTCTTCCTCTTCTTCTTCATCTTCCTTTTTATCTTAATCTTCTTCTTCTTTTGTTCTTCATCTTCTTCTTCTCTAGTTTCTTCATCTTCTTCTTCTTTGTCTTCTTTTTCTTCTTATTCTTCTTCTTCTTCTACTTCTTCTTCTTCTTCTTCTCTTCTTCTCCTTCTCCTTCTCCTTTTTTCGTCTTCTTCTTCTTCTTCTTCTTCTTCTTCATCTTCTTCTCATTCTTCTTCTTCTTCTTCTTCTTCTTCTTCTTCTTCTTATTCTTCTTCCTCTCCTTCTTCTTCATCTTATCTTTTTTCTTCCTCTTCTTCTTCTTCTTCTTCTTCTACTCTTTTTTTTTTCTTCTCCTCTTTCTTATTCTTCTTCTTCTACTACTACTTATTATTCTTCTTCATCCTCTTCTTCTTCTTCTTCGTCTTCTTCTTCTTCTTTTTCTTCTTCTTCTTTATCTTCTCTTCTTCTGCTCTTTCATCATCTTCTTCTTCTTCCTCCTCCTCTTCTTCTTCTTCTCCTCCTCCTCCCTTCTTCTTCATCATCATTATGTTCATCTTCTTCTTCTTCTTCTTCGTCTTATTCTTCTTGTTCTTGGTTCTTTTTCTTCTTCTTCTTATTCTTCTTCTTCTCCTTCTTCTTGTTCTTCTTATTCTTCATCCTTTTCGTCTTCTTAGGGTTCTTCTTTTCTTCTTTTTAATCTTCTTCTTTGTCTTCTAATTCTTCTTCTTCTTTTGAAGTTCTTTGTGCATAATATAATCCACAAGAGGGGGGCTGAGTTGTGGTAAATAAAATTTTCTTTTGATTTTTGGTTTCAATTAAAACTTAAGTCTTTGAAGCACGAATAACAAGAAATAGAACTCAAAAGATTTTAAAGTGGTTCAACTCAAAATCAAGCCTACATCCATCCTGAACCGGTGTTTAGAAAAACAACACTAAAAACACCAAATTACAAGCGAGGTTTTCGTACAGTTTGCCTTAAACCTACTTAGGATTTTACTTAGGGCTAATCCCGAACCTACTTAGTTTTTCCGTGCTCAAGTCAAACCCCGAGCTTTTGCACATTGTCGGGATGCCTTTACCTCAAAAGGAACAAATAGAAAAAATGGCAACAAAGTATAAACTTAATATAATTTAAAATAAGAATGAGGCACACTCAATATCGAAAAGAGGAAGGCAAAGAAATTGAAAATTGTTGAAGCAAAAACCTCTAATTTTGGAATCCTTCTTGCCACTTTTCTCTTTATGTATTTCGAAGCATCGTATGCACTTAAAATTGCTCGAAATTGTGATTTCAAAGCTTTGGGAACTTAGCAATTATAACCTCTAGGAGTTCTTTATCTTTCCCTATGTATAGAACTTAAATTTGAGTTCTAAAGTCACTCCGAATGACTCTAAAATGAACTAGCCATTAGGGTAACAAACGAAAAGCAGCCATCGTCCGATTTGGGCCCAAAAAATGGACGTTTTTGATTGAATATAATTTTTACCGTTTGAGATTAATCCTGGCCTTTGGATCTAGGCAGCCTTAACCTGATATTTTAATCACATATAGGTGTCCTGCATGTATTAGTAATATGTATTAAAAAATTTGTGAAATTAAAACAGTTACCTCAGTGATTACACGTCATTGTGCGTATCTGCTCAGCCCCCGGGTTCGATTCTCTTGCATGTCATCTTACGCTGATTAATCTCAGTCGTCTGATCTCAATTGCCCTTCTGCCTTCTTTGACAATCAAATTGGACTTTAGTCCCACATTGCCCAAACAACTCTGTCATTGCGCTTTATAAGGAATTCGGTTCTTATGACCCTCGAGTCTCTTGGGGTTGGCTCCCCCCTTCCTCGACAAAGATTTCATCACTTGGTTTGGGTTGACTTGATCTCGCACAATTTCGTTTAACTTTTTTTGTCAGCTGAATTTGCCATGTTCCGTTCAGCGTTGCCTGTGGGCTGAATTCGCCCTGTTCTGTTCAGCGTTACATGTGGCCTGAATTCGCCACGTTCCGTTCAGCAATGCATGCGGATTGAATTCCTTTGGACTATGTGTGCCCCTTTCGGTTCAGTCTAACAATTTTTATTATTATTATTTTTTTAATTTCTAAAAGTCTAGACGGGTCAATGGTCGGGTCGGATCGGCCCGCCCAATGCTACAGAGAAAACTCTCGAGAGTAACGTTGTTTCAGGGTGTTTTCTGGGAATTTTTGTGCCAAAATTTTAATATAAGTGTATCAAAATAATTTTATGTTATCATAGTACTATAAGTTTTCTAAATGACTATAAAAAGGAATTCATGAAAAATACTTCTTAAATAATTTAAAAAATCAAATACCAATGTCTATACTTTTCGTCAATAATGCTTGACCTAGAATTCAAAATTTAATAATTCTTAATTTTATAACATTTTTAAATATTAATACTACTAGTGTTCCACATTATCTCAAAATTTGAACATATCAAATTCCAGAAAAATAAAAAGAAAATCAAGTATGAAAATTTTAGTGCATGTCTTCAATTTCCTTGAAGCTTGTCGTGACTCCCAGAGCCTTGAAGACCACTATTTTAGACATTTAAAGTTCATGGCTTGACTTAATTAATATTAATAATTTTATTTAGAGTAAGCCCATATGAGGTAAAAATTATTTAGCTTGACTCATCAAACACATGGGTGTAAC
>JAIUJO010001385.1:5000-10000 GCA_023846275.1 Vanilla planifolia
AGAAGAAGAAGAAGAAGAAGAAGAAGAAGAAGACAGAAGAAGGAGAAAAAGAAGAAGAATAAGGAGGAAAATGAAGAATATGGAGAAGAAGAAGAGGAAGAAGAAGAAGAAGAAGAAGAAAAATAAGAAGTAGATTGAGAAGTAGAAGAAGGAGAGGAAGAAAAAGGAAGAAGAAAAGGAAGAATAACAAAACAAAGAAGAAGAAGAAGAAGAAGAAATAGAAGAAGAGGAAGAAGAAGAAGAAGAAGAAGAAGAAGAAGGAGAAGAAGTAGAAGTAGAAGAAGATGAAGAAGTACAAGGAGAAGAAGGAAAAGGAAGTAGATGAACAAGAAAAATAAAAAGATGTAGAAGAAGTAGAAGAAGAAGTAGTAGAAGAAGAAGAAGAAGAGGAGAAGAAGAAGAAGAAGAAGAAGAAGAAGAAGAAGAAGAAGAAGAAGAAGGAGAAGAAGAAGAAGAAAAAAAGGGAGGAGGAGGGGAAGAAAAAGAGAAGAAGAAAAAGAAGAAGAAGAAGAAGGAAGAGGAAAGAAGAAGAAAAAGGAGGAGAAGAAGATGAAGAAAACGAAGAATAATAAGAAGGGGGAAGAAGTAGGAGAAGAAGAAGAAGAAGAAAAAGAAGAAGAAGAAGTAGAAGGAGAAGATGAAGAAGAAGAAGAAAAAGAAGATGATGAAGAAGGAGAAGAAGAAGAAGAAGAAAATGGAGTAGGTGAATAAGAAGATAAGAAGAAGAAGGATGAAAAGAAGTAGAGGAAGAAGAAGAAGGAGAAGAAGAAGGAGAAGAAGAAGGTGAAGAAGAAGAAGAAGAAGAAGAAGAAGGACAACACGAAGCAAGAGAAGAAAGAAGAAGAAGAAGAAGAAGAAGAAGAATAAGAAGAAGAAGAAGAAGAAGTAGAAGAAGGAGGAGAAGGAGAAGGAAAAGAAGAAGACGGAGAAGATGTGGAGTTAGAAGAAGAAAAGAAGAAGAAGAAGAATAAGAAGAATAAGAAGAAGGAGAAGAAGAAGAAAAAGGAGAAGAACAAAGAGAAGAAGAAGGAGAAAAGGAATTTTAAGAAGAAGAAGTAGAAGGAGAACATGAAGAACGAGAAGAATGGAGAAGTAGTAGTAGTAGTAGAAGAAGGAGAAAAAGAAGAAGAAGAAGAAGAAGAAGAAAAAGGAGAAAAAGACGATGATGAAGAAGAAGAAGAAGAAGAAGAAGAAGAACATGATGAAGAGGAAGGAAAAGAGAAGAAGAAGAGCAAGTAGAAGAAGAAGATGGAGAAGAAGTAGAAGGAGGAGGAGAAGAAGAAGAAGAAAAAGATGCACAAGCAGAAGAAGTAGAAGAAAGAGAAGGCAAAGTAGAAGGAGAAGGAGAAGAAGAAGGGGAAGAAGAAGGAAGAAGAAGGAGAAGAAGAAGAAGAAGAAGAAGAAGAAGAAGAAGAAGAAGAAAAAGAAGAAGAAGAAGAAGAAGAAGAGGAAGAAGAAGAAGAAGAAGATGAGGGAGAAGAAGATTAAAGAGAAGGCAGAGAAGAAGAAAGAAGAAGGAGAAGAAGAAGAAGAAGAAGGAGAAGGAGATGGACAAGGAGAAGAAGAAGAAGAAGAAGAAGAAGAAGAAGAAGGAGAAGAAGAAGAAGAGAAATAAGAATAAGAAGAAGAAGAAGTAGAAAAAAAAATAAGAAGAAGAAGGAGCAGTAGAATAAGACAGAGAAGAACGAGAAGGAAGAAGAAGGAAAGAAGAAGAAGAAGAAGAGAAAGAAGAAGAATAAGGAGGAGGAGGAGAATAACTACAAGAAGAAGAAGAAAAAGAAGAAGAGAGGAGGAAGAAGAAGAAGAAAGAGAAGAAGTAGGAGAAGTAGAAGAAAAAGATGAAGATGAAGAAGTTGGAGAAGGGCATTGGGAAGAAGAAGAAAAAGAAGAAAAAAAAGGAGATGAACAAGGACAACAAATAGAACAAGAACAAGAAGAAGAGAAAGAAGAAGTAGAAGAAGAAGGAGGAGGGAAAGAAGAAGAAGAAGAGGAAGGAGAAGAAGAAGAAGACGAAGGAGAAGGAGGAGAAGAAGGAGAAGGAGTAGTTGAAGAAGAAGAAGAAGATTAAGAAGAAAAAGGAGGAGTAGAAAATGGAGAAGTAGAAGATGAAGAAGAAGAAAGAAAAGAAGAAGAAGAAGAAGAAAAAGATGGAGAAGTTGAAAAAGAAGGAGAAGAATAAGAAGGAAAAGAAGAAGAAGAAGAAGAAGAAGAAGAAGAACAAGAACAAGAAAAGGAAAAAGAAGAAGGAGAAGGAGAAGAAGAAAAAGAAGAAGAAAAAAAGAAGATGGAGAAGAAGAAGAAGCAGAAGAGAAACAAGAAGAGGAAGAAGAAGATAAAGAAGAAGAGGAAGAAGAAGTAGAAGAAGAAGTAGAAGAAGAATGAGAAGAAGTAGAAGAAGGAGGAGGAGTACGAGGGGGAGAATAATAATAATAATAATAATAATAATATGTAGAAAAAGAAGGAGAAGAACAACGAGAAGAAGAAGAAGTATAAGAAGAAGAAGATGAAAAAGAAGAACAAGAAGAATAAGAATAAGAAGAAGAAGAAGTAGAAGAAGAAGAATTAGAAGACGAAGAAGGAGGAGAAGAAGAAGGAGAAGGAGAAGGAGAAGGAGAAGGAGGAGAAGAAAAAGAAGAAAAAGAAGAAGAAGAAGAAGAAGAAGACAAAAAAGAAAAAGGAAAAGAAAAAGAAGGAGAAAAAGAAGAAAGTTAGGCAGAAGAAGAAGAAGGAGAAGAAGTAGAAGAAGTAGAAGAAGAAGTAGACAAATAAACAAAAGAAGAAGGGGAAGAATATGCAAATGAAGAAGTAGAAGAAGAAGATGAAGAATAAGAATTCTAACAAGGAGAAGAAGAAGAATACGATGAAGGAGGAGGAGGAGGAGAAGAGGAATGAATAAGAAAAAGAAGAAGAAGAAGAAGAAGAAGAAGAAGAGGTAGAGAAAGAAGATGTAAAAGGCGAAGAAGAAGAACAACAAGAAGGGGAATTAGAAGAAGAAGAAGAAGATGGCGAAAAAGAAAAAGAAGAAGAAGAAGAAGGAGAAGAAGTAGAAGAAGAAGAAGAAGAAGAAGAAGAAGAAAAAGAGTAAGAAGAAGGAGGAGAAAAAGGTAAAAATGAAGAAGTAAAAGATGCATAGGAGGAAGAAGAGAAGAAAAAGAAGAAGATCATGAAGAAGAAGAAGAAGATGAAGAACGTGAAGAAGAAGAAGAAGGAAAAGAAGAAGAAGAAGAAGAAGAGGAGGAGGAAGAAGAAGAAGAAGTAAAAAGAAAAGGAGAAAGAGAAGAAGAACAAGGAAAAAGAAGGAGAAGAAGAAGATGAAGAAGAATAAGAAGAGAAGGAGTAGAAGAAGAAGGAGAAGAAAAACAAGAAGAAGAAGACAAGAAGAAGACGTAGAAGAAGAAGAAGAGTAAGAATAAGAACAAGGAGAAGAAGAAGAGGCGGAAGAAGAAGAAGACAAAGAAGAAGAATGAGAAGAAGAAGAAGAAGATGACGTAGGAGAAGAAGTAGAATAAGAAGAAGAAGGACAAGAACAAGAAGAAGAAAGAGAAGAAGAAGAATAGGAGGAAGAAGAAGCAGTAGTAATAATAATTGTAGTAGAAGAAGAAGAGAAAGAAGAAGAAAAGGAAGTAGAAGAAATGGAAGAAGAAGAAGAAGATGGAGAGGAAGAACAATATTTAAAAGAACAAGAAGAAGAAGAAGAACAACAACAAGAGGAAGAAGAAGAAGAAAAAGATGAGGAAGAAGAAAAAGATTGAGAAGAAGAAGTAGAAGAGGAAGAGGAAGAAAAAGTAGATGAAGAAGAGGAAGAAGAAGAAGAACAAGAAGAAGAGGAAGAAGGGAAAGAAGTACAAGAAGAAGAAAAAGAAGAAGGATGAGGAGAAGGAGAAGCAGAAGAACAAAAAATTAAGGAGGAGAAGAAGAAGTAATAAAAGAAGAAGAAAAAGAAGAAAAAGAAGAAAAAAAGAACAAGATGAAGAAGATGATGGAGAAGGAGAATGAGAAGAAGAAGAAGAAGAAGAAGGAGAAGAAGGAAAGGATGAAGAAGAAAAAGAAGAAGAAGAAGAAGAAGAAGAAGAAGAAGTAGAAGAAGAAGAAAAAGAAGAAGAAGAAGAAGAACAAGAAGAAGACGAAGGAGAAGAAGAAGAAGAAGAAGAAGAAGAAGAAGAAGAAGGGCTAGAACAAGAAGAAGAAGAAATAGAAGTGGAAAAAGAAGAAGAAGAAGAAGAAGAAGAAGAAGACGGAGAAGAAGAAGAAGAAGAAGAAGAAGAAAAAGAACAAGTAGTTGAAGAAGAAGAAGGAGAAGAAGAAGAAAATGCAGAGGAAGAATTAGAAGAATAAGAAGTAGTAGTAGAAGAAGAAGGGGGAGGACTAGAAGAAGGAGAAGAACAAGAAGGAGGAAGAAAGCGAAGAAGAAGAAGAAGAAGAAGAAGAAGAAGACAGTGAAGAAGAAGAAGTAGAAGAACGAGAAGAATAAGAAGAAGAAGGTGACCAAGTAGAGCAAGAAGAAAATGAAGGAGGAGGACGAGGCGGAGAAGAAGAAGAAGAAGAAAAAGAAGAAGAAGAACAAGAACAAGAGCAAGAAGACGAAGGAGAAGTAGAAGGACGAGAAGATGAAGAAGAAGAAGAAGAAGAAGAATCCAAAGAAGAAGATGAGGAAGCAGAAGAAAATGGTGAAGGAGAAGAACAAGAAGTGGATGTGAAGGAGAAGGAGACTGAGAAGAAGAAAAAGAAGAATTAGAAGACGGAGAAGAAGTAGAAGGAGGAGGAGGAGGAGGAGAAGATGAAGAAGAAGAAGAATGAGAAGGAGAAGAAGAAAAAGAAGGGGAAGATGAAGAAGAAGAATAAAAAGAAGAAGAAGAAGACGAAAAAGCAGTTGAAGGAAGATGAAGAAGATGAAGTCACAGAAGAAGCAAAAGAAGACGAAGAAGAAGAAGAAGAAAAAGAAGTGATAGAAGAAGCAGAAGAAGAAGAACGAGAAGAAGAAGAAGAAGATGGAGAAGAAG
>JAIUJO010001385.1:17500-22500 GCA_023846275.1 Vanilla planifolia
GGAGAAGAAGATGAAGTAGAAGAAGATGAAGAAGAAGAAGTAAAGGAATAGGAAGAAGAAGGAGGAGAGGATGATGAAAGAAGTCATAGAAAAAGAATAAGAAGTAGAAGAAGAAGGAGAAGAATAAGGAGAAGAAGGATGAGAATAAAAAGTAGAAGAAAAAGTAGAAGAAGCAGAAGAAGAAGAAGAAACGAAAGAAGAAGGATAAATAGAAGAAGAAGAAGAAGAAGAAAGAGAAGAAGTCATAGAAGAAGGAGAAGAAGAAGAAGAAGAAGACGAAGTAAAAAAAGAAGAAGAAGAAGAGGAACAAAAAGAATAAGAAAAACAAGAAGAAGAATAAGAAGAAGATGAAGAAGAAGAAGAACCAAAAGAGGGATGAGGAGAAGAAGAAGAAGAAGAAGAAAAAGAAGAAGAAGAAGAAGAAGAAGAGGGAGAAGAAGTAGTAGAAGAAGCAGAATAAGAAGGAGAAAAAGAAGAAGAAGAAGAAGATGAAAGAGAAGAAGAAGACATAGAAGAAGGAGAAGAAGAAGAAGAAGAAGAAGAAGAAGAAGAAGAAGAAGAAGAAGAAGAAGCAAAAGAAGGATGTGCAAAAGAAGAAGAAGATGATGATGAAGAAGAAGAAGAAAAGGAAGAAGAGGGAGAAGAAGAATGAGTAGAAAAGAAGAAGATGATTAAAAAGAAGAAGAAGAAGAAGAAGAAGAGAAAGAAGAACAAAAGAAGAAGAAGTAGAAGAAAAGAAGAAGTAGAAGAAGAAGAGGAAGAAGAAGGTTGAAAGAAGAAGAAAAAGAAGAACAAGAAAAAGATGAAGAAGAAGGATAAATAAGAAAATATGAATGAGAAGAAGATGAAGAAGAAGAAGAAAAAGAAGTGAAAGAAGATATGGAAGGAGTAGAAGAAGATGAAGAAGAAGAAGAAGAAGATGAAGAATAAGAAGGAGAAAATAAAAAGAAGGAAAAGAAGGAGAAAATAAAAAGAAGGAAAAGAAGGAGAAGCAAAAGAAATAAAAAAAGAAGAACAAGAAAAAGAAGAAGGAGACGAAGAAGGAGAATTAAAAGTTGAAGAAAAAGCAGAAGTAGAAGAAGAAGAGGGAGATGTGGAAGGAGAAGTAGTAGTAGAAGAAGAAGAAGAAAGAAAGAAAGAAAAAGAAGAAGAAGAAGAAGAAGAAGAAGATGCAGTAGAAGAAGCAAAAGAAGGAGAAGAAAAAGAAGGAGAGGTAGAAGAAGAAGAAGAAGAGGAAGGACAAAAAGAAGAGGAAGAAGAAGAAGATGAAGTAGTTGGAGAAGAAGCAAAAGAAGGAGATGGAGAAGGAGAAGATTAAGAAGGAAAAGAAAAAGGAGATGAAGAAGAAGGAGAAAAAGAAGAAGGAAAAGAAAAATAAGCTGAGGAAGAGGGAGAAGAAGAATAAGGAGAAGAAAAATAAAAAGGATAAGAAGAAGGAGAAGAAACAAAAGAAGTAGAAAAAGAAGAAGATGGAGAAGGAAGAGAAGAAGAAGAAGATGGAGAAGAAGAAGAAGAAGGACAAGAAGGAGAAAAGGAAGAAGAACAAGTAGAAAAAGGAGAAGTATAAGAGGAAGATGTTGAAGAAGAAGAAGAAGAAGGAGAAGTAGAAGATGAAGAAGAGGAAGAAGAATGAGAAGAAAAAGAAAGAGTAGTAGAAGAAGAAGAAGAAGAAAAAGTAGAAGAAGGTGCAGAAGTGGAAGGAGGAGAAGGAGATGGGGAAGAAGAAAATGAATAAGTAGAAGAAGGAGAAGTGGACGAAGAAAAAGAACAAGGAGAAGAAGAAGAATATGAAGTTGAAGAAGAAGAAGAAGGAAAAGAACAGAAAGATGAGAAAGAAGATGTTGAATAAGGAGGAGAAGAAGAAGAAGGGGAAGAGGAAGAAGGAGAAGGAGAAGAAGAAGAAGAAGAAGGAGGATGTGGAGAAGATGAAGAAAAAGAAGATTGAGAAGTAGTAGAAAAAGCAAAAGAAGATGGAGAGGGAGAAGATGAAGAAGAAGAAGAAGAGAAGGAGAAATATGAAAAAGTACAAGAAGAAGAAGAAGAAGAAAACGAAGGAGAAGAAGAAGAAGAAGAAGAAGAAGGAGAAGAAGAAGAAGAAGAAGTAGCAGATAAAGAAGAAGAAGAAGAAGAACAAAGAGAAGGAGGAGAAGAAGAAGATGAAGAATAAAAAGGAGAAGAACAAGAAAAGGAGGAAAAAGAAGAAGAAAGAGAAGGAGAAGAAGAGAAGAAGAAGAAGAAGAATAAGTAGAAGGAGATGAAGGATATGATGAAGAAGAAGAAGTGGGAGAAGAAGAAGAAGAACAAGAAGAAGGAGGAGGAGGAGAAGAAGAGTATTAAGAAGAAGGAGAATGTGAGAAAAAGAAAAAGAAGAAGGGAAAGAAGAAAGAGAAGACGAAGAAGAAGAGGAAGAAGAATAAGATGAAGGAGAAACTGTGGACAAAGAAGAAAATGAAGGAGAGGAAGGAGGAGAAGAAGAAAGAGAAGAAGAATAATAAGAAGAAGAAGAAGAAGATGGAAAAGAAGAAGAAAGAAAAGAGTGAGACGGAGAAGTTAAAGAAGAAGAATATGATGATTGACAAGGGGGAGAAGAAGAATAATAAGAAGAAGATGGAGAAGAAGAAGAAGAAGAAGAAGGACAAGGGGAAGCAAAAGACAGAGGAAGAAAAAGAAGGAGAAGAAGCAGGACTAGAAGAAGAAGATGAAGAATAAGAAGGAGAAGAACAAGGTGAGAGAAGAAGGAGAAGCAAAATAAAAAGTTGAAAATGAAGAAGAATAGGAAAAAGAAGAAGTAGTAGTAGAAGAAGAAGAAGAAGAAGAAGAAAAAGAAGAGAAGTAGAAGGAGAAGGAGGAGAAGAAGGAGAAGAAGAAGAAGAAGAAGAAGGAGAAGGAGAAAAAGAAGAAGCAGTAGCTAAAGGTGAAGGAGAGGAAGAAAAAGAAAAAGAAAAAGAACAAAAAGAAGCAAAAGAAGACTAAGAAGAAGAAGAAGAAGAAGAAGAAGAAGAAAACAAAGAAGAAGTTGTAAAAGAAGAAGGAGAAGTTGAAGATGAAAAAGAATAAAAGAAGTAGAAGACAGAGAAAAAGAAGAGAAAGATGTGGGAGAAGTAGAACAAGTAGAAAAAGAAGAAGAACAAAAATAAAAAGAAGAATAAAAACAGGTAGTAGTAGAAGAAGAAGGGGGAGGAGGAGGAGGAGGCGTAGAAGATGTAGAACAAGAAAAAGAAGATGAAGAAAAAGAAAAAGTGCAAGAAGAAAGAGAATGAGAAGAAGATGATGAAGAAGAAGAAGAAGAATTAGAAGATGTAGAAGAAGAAGAAGAAGATGAGGAAGAAGAAGAAGAATATGAAGAAGATGAAGAAGAAGAAAAAGAAGAATGAGAAGAAGAAGAACAAGATAAAGAGGAATAAAAAGAAGAAGAAAAGGAAGAGGTAGAAGAAGAAGAAGAAAGAGAAGAAGAAGAAGAAAAAGAAGAAGAAGAAAAACAAGAAGAAGAAGATAAAGAAGAAGTAGAAGAAGAAGAAGAAGAAGAAGGGGAAGAACAGTAAGCCAGAAGAAGAAGTAGGAGTAGAAGAAAGGGAAGAACAGGAAGCAAGAAGAAGGGGAAGAAGAAGAAGACAAAGAAGGAGAAGGATTAGAAGAATAAGAAAAAGAGGAAGAAGAAGAAGAAAAACTAGAAGAAGAAGTAGAGGAGGAAGAAGAAGAGTTAAAAGAAGTAGTAGAGAAAGGAAGGGAAGGAAAAGAAGAAGAAGTAGAAGAGGGAGAAGAAGAAGAAGAAAAAAAAGTAGTAAAAGAAGAAGTAGAAGAAGGAGAAGAAGATGAAGAATAAGATGGAGAAGAAGAAGAAGGAGAAGATGATGAAGAAGAAGAGTAAGAAGAAGATCTGTAAGAAGAAGAAGAAGAAGAAGGGAAGAAGGAAAAGAAGAAGTATAATAAGGAGAAGAAGATGGAGAAGAAGAAGAAGAAGAAGAAGAAGAGGAAGAAAAAGAGGAAGAGAAGTAGAAGATAAAGTTGAAGGAGGACTAGCAGAATGAGAAGAAGATTAAGAAAAAGGAGGAGGAGGAGAAGAAGAAGAAGAAGAAGGAGGAGGAGAAGAAGTAGAAGAAGAAAAAGATTAAGTAGAAGAAGAAGAAGTAGTAGTAGGTGAAGAAGTAGAAGGAGAAGAAAAAGAAGAACAAGTAGTACAAGAGGAAGAAGGAGAAGAAGTAGTAGTAGTAGTATTACAAGAAGAAGTAGAAGAAAAAGAAGGAGAAAAAGTGGAATGAAGAAGAAGAAGAAGAAAAGAAGAACTAGAAGCAGAAGATGAAGATGGTTAACGAGAAGAAGAAGAAGAAGAATAAGAAGAAGAAGAGGGAGAAGCAAAAGAGGAAGAAGATTAAGAAGAAGAAGAAGGAGGACAAGAAAAAGTAGAAGATGAAGAAGAAAATGTTGAAACAGAAGAAGTAGAAGAAGAACAAGAAGATGAAGAAGAAGAAAGTGGGGAAGGAGAAGAAGAATAAGGAGGAGGAGTAGGAGAAGAAGAAGACGTAGAAAAAGAAGAAGGGCAAGGAGAGGAGGAGGAAGAAGAAGAAGTAGAAGAAGGAGGAGAAGAAGAAGTAGAAAGAGAAGGAGAAGAAGTAGAAATAGAAAGAAGAAGAAGAAGAAGAAGAAGAAGAACAATAACAAGTAGACAAAGAAAAGGAAGAAGAAGAAGAAAAAGAAGAGGAATAAGAAGAAGAAGATGATGAAGAATAAGCATAAGTTGAAAGAGAAGAAGAAGAAGTAGAAGAAGAAGATCGAGAACAAGAACAAGGAGGAGGAGGAGAAGAAGAAGAAGTAGAAGAAGAAGAAGAAGAAGAAGAAGAAGTTGATTAAGAAAAGGAAAAGGAAGAAGAAGAAGAAGAAGAAGAAGAAGAAGAAGAAGCAAAAGAAGAAGGAGGAGGAAAGAAGAAGAAGAAGAAGAAGAAGAAGAAGAAAAAGAAGAAGAAAAAGAAGAACAAGAAGAGGAGGAAGAAGAAGAAGAGGAG
>JAIUJO010001385.1:25000-30000 GCA_023846275.1 Vanilla planifolia
TGGGAAGAAGTAGTTGTAGTAGTAGTAGAAGAAGAAGAAGAATGAGAGGAAGAAAAAAAAGAAGAAGAATTGGAAGAAGAACAGGATGAAATAAAAGGGAAAGAAGAAGAAGAAGAGGGAAAAGAAGAAGAAAAAGAACAAGAAGAAGAAAAACGAGAAGAAGAAGAAAAGATGAAGAAGGAGAACAACAAGACAAGAAAAAGAATAAAAAGAAGAACAAAAAGAAGAAAGAGATGAAGGAAAAGAAGAAGTTGAAGAAGATGAGGATTAGGAACAAAATGAAGGAGGAGAAGAAAAAGGAGAACAAGAAGAAGAAGAAGTAGAAGGAGTAGAAGAAGAAGGAAAAAAGATGGAGAATGAGAAGAAATAGAAGATGGAGAATGTAAAGAATAAGAAGAAGATGATGAAGAAAGAAATGAAGAACAAGAAGAAGAAGAGGAAGAAGATGAAGAAGAAGGAGGAGAACAAAAAAAGAAGGCAAAGAGAACAAAACAAAGGAAGAAGAACAAGAAGTAGAAGAATAAGAAGAAGAAAAAGAAGAAGAAGAAAGAGAAGGAGGAGAAGAAGAGGAAGAAAAAGAAGATGAAGATGATGAAGAAGAAGAAGGAGGAGGAAGAGGAGGAGTAGAAGTAGTAATAGAAGAAGAAGAAGAAGAAAAAGATGATGAAGAAGAAGAAAAGAAGAAGAAAATGAAGGTGAAGAGACAAAAGAAGTTGAAGGAGAAGAGGAAGAAGAAGCTGAAGAAGAAGGAGAAGAAGAAGTAAAAGGAGCAAAAGAAGAAGAAGAAGAAGAAGGGGAAGAAGGATAACAAGTAGTAGTAGTAGTGGTAAATGAAGAACAAGAAGAAGAAGAAGGAAAAGAAGAAAAAGAAGAAGAAGAAGGAGAAGAAGTGGAAGAAGAAGAACAAGAAAAAGGAGGAGGAGAAGAAGAAGAAGAAGAAGATGATGATGATGATGAAAAAGAAGAAGATGAATAAAAATGAGAATAAATAAAATAAGAAGAAGAAGGACAAGAAAAAGAAAAAGAAGCAGAATAAGAACAAAGAGAAGAAGAAGAAGAAGAAGAAGAAGAAGAAGGAGAAGGAGAAGAACAAGGTGAAGAACAAGAAGGAAGAAAGTGAAGAAGAGGAAGAAGAAGATGAAGAACTAGAAGAAGAAGAAGGGTGAGGAGGAGGAGGAGAAGAAGACGGAGAAGAGGAAGACAAAGACGAAGAAGAAGAAGAAGAATAAGAAGACGAAGAAGGAGAAGGAGAAGAAGTAGAGAAAGAAGAAGAAGAAGAAGAAGAAGGAGAAGAAGAAGAATAAGAAGAAAAATAAGAAGAAGAACATTAAGAAGAAGAACAAGGAGTAGAAGAAGAAGAATAAGTTGTCGTAGTAGAAGAAGAAGAAGATGAGCTAGAAGATGAAAAAGGAGAAGAGGAAGAAGGAGAATTTGAAGAAGAAGAAGAAGAAAAAGAAGAAGAAAAACAAGAAGTAGAGGAAGAAGAAGAAGAAGAAGAAGAAGACATAGAAGAAGAAGAAAAAAAAGAAGGGGAATGAGAAGAAAAAGAAGGAGATGGAGGAGGAGGAGGAGAAGAAGAAGAAAAGAAGAAGAAGAAGAATGAGAAGAAGAAGAAGATGAAATGAAGAAGAAGAAGAGGGGGAAGGAGAAGGACAAGGAGGAGAGGAAGATGGAAGATGTAGAAGAAGAAGAAAAAGATGAAGAAGGAAAAGAAGGAGAAAAAGAAGAGGAAGAAGAAGAATAAGATGAAAGAGAAGAAAGAGAAGAAGAAGAAGAAATAGAAGTAGGAGTAGAAGAAGAAGAAGAGGAAGAAGAAGAAGAAGAAGAAGGAGAAGCAGTAGTAGAAGAAGAAGATGATGATGATGATGTTGAAAAAGAAGAAAGAGAAGAAGCAGAAGAAGAAGGAGATGGAGAAGAAGAAAGAGAAAAAGAAGTGTAAGAATAAGAATAATAATAGCAATAATGAGAAGAAGAATAAGAAAATGAAAAAAAAAAATAGAAGTAGGAAGAAGAAGAAGAACAAGAACAAGAAGTAAAAGAAGCAGGAGAATAAGAAGGAAAAGAAAAAGAAGTAAAAGAAGATGAAGAAGAAGAAAAAGAAGAAAAAAACATGAAGAAGAAAGAGAAGAAGAAGAAGAAGAAGAAGAAGAAGAAGAAGAAAAAGAAGTAGAAGAAAAAGTAAAAACAAGGAGAAGAAGAAGACATTAAAGAAGGAGTATAAGAGAAAGAAGAAGAGGAAGAAGAAGAAGTGGAAGAATAAGATTAACTAGAAGAAGGAGGAGAAGAAGGAAAAGAAGAACAAGAAGAAGATTAGCAAAAGAAGAAGAAGAAGAGGAAGAAGGAGAAGAGCAAGAAGAAGAAGAAGAAGAATTAGAAGAAGATCAACAAAAAGAAGAAGAATAACGAGAAGGAGAAGAAGAAGCAGAAGAACAAGTAGGGGGAAGAAGGAGAAGAAGAAAAAGAAGAAGAAGAAGAAGCAGAAGAAGAAGAAGGAGCAGAAGATTTAGAAGAAGAAGTAGAAGAAGAAGAATGAAAGGGAAGAAGAAGAAGAAGAGGAGAAGAAGAAGGAGGAGAAGAAGAAGTAGAAGAAGAAGAAGAAGAAGGAGAAGAAGAAGAAGGAGGAAGAGAAGAAGAAGAAGAAGAAGAAGAAGAAGAAGGAGAAGAAGAAAGAGAAGAAGTGGAAGAAGAAGAAGTAGAAGAAGAAGAAGCTGGAGAAGGAGATGGGGAAGAACAAGAAAAGGTAGAAAAACAAGGACATGAAGGAGTTTTAGAAGAACAAGAAGTAGAAGAAGAGAAAGACAATGTAGAAGATGAAGAAGGAGGAAGAGAAGAAAAAGAAGAAGAAGAAGAACAAGAAGCAGGACAAGAAGAAGTTGAAGAAAAAGGTGGAGAAAGAGAAGAAGAAGATGATGGAGAAGGTGAAGAAGAATAACATGTAGAAGAAGGAAGAGTAGAAGAGGAAGAAGATGAGAAAGAAGATGAATAAGATAGAGAAGAAGAAGAGGAAGAGGAAGGTGAAGAAGAAAAAGATTAAGAAGAAGGATAAGATGAAGAACAAGAAGAAGAGGAAGAAGAGAAGAAGAAGAAAAAGAATAAGGAGAAGATGTTGATGAAGGAGGAGGAGGAGAAGAAGAAAAGATGAAGAAGAGGAAGAAAAAGAAGAAGAAGGATGAGGAGCCAAAAGAGAAGAAGAAGAAGGAAAATAAGAAGAAGAAGAAAAAGTAGAAGAAAAAGAAAAAGTAAGAAAAGTAGAAGAAGAAAAAGAAGAAGGACAAGAAGAAGGGGAAGAAAGAGAAGAAGTATGTGAAAGGGAAGAAGAAGATGATGATGAAGAAAATGAAGTAAAAGAAGAAAAAGAAGAAGAAGAAGAATGAGAACAAGTAAATAAAGTAGAATAAGAAGAAGAAGAAGAAGAAAAGGAGGAGGAGGAGAATAGGAAGAAGAAGAAGAAGAGAATGAAGAATAAAATGGAGAAGAAGAAGAAGGAGTAGGAGAAGAAGAAGAAGAAGAAGAAGAAGAAGAAGAAGAAGAAGAAGGAGAAGTAGAAAGAGAAGAAGAAGAAAAAGGAGAAGAAGAGAATGTATAAAGGAGAAGAAAAAAGAAGAAGAAAAGGAAGAAGAAGAAGAAGAAGAAGAAGAAGAAGAAGAAGAAGAAGAAGAAGAAAAATAAGAAGAAGAAGAAGAAGAAGAAGAAAGATGGAGGCGAAGAAGAAAAACAGAAGAAGAAGAAGAAGAAGAAGAACTAGAAAAAGAAGAAGGAAGAAGGAAGAAGGAAGAAGAAGAAGAAGAAAAAGAAGGAGAACAAGAAAATGTAGAAAAAGAAGAAGATGAAGGGGGAGAAGAAGAAGGAAACGAAGAAGAAGAAGAGCAAGAAGAAGAAATAGTGGGAGAAGTAGAAGATCAAGAAGAAGAAGATGGAGAAGGAGAAGCTAAAAAAGAAGTAAATGGAGAAGGTGAAGAAGGTGAAGAAGAAGAACAAGGAGAAGGAGAAGAAGTAGTAGAAGGTGAAGATGAAGAAGGAGGAGGAGAAGTAAAAGAAGAAGGTGTAGAAGAAGAAGAGGAGAAAGAAGAAAAAAGAGGAGGAGGAGAAGGAGATGAAGAAAATGAAGAAGAAAAATAACAGGAAGGAGAAGGAGAAGGAGAAGAATAAGAAGGGGAAGAAGAAGGGGAAGAAGGAGAAGAAGAAGAAGAAGTAAAAGAAAGAGAAAAAGAAAAAATAGAATGACAAGAAGTAGAAGAATAAGAAGAAGAAGGAGAAGAAGAAGAAGAAGAAGGAGAAGAAGAAGAATAAGAAGAAGAAGGAGAAGAGAGAAGAAGAAGGAGAAAAAGAAGAAGAAGAATAAAGAGGAAAATGAAGAATATAAAGAAGAAGAAGAAGAAGAAGAAGAAGAGGAAGAAGAAGAACAAGAAGAATAAGAAGAAGTAGAATGAGAAGTAGAAGAAGGAGAGGGAAAAAAAGGAAGAAGAAGGAGAAGAATAACAAAACGAAGAAGAAGAAGAAGGAAGAGAAGAAGAGGAAGAAGAAAAAGAAGAAGAAGAAGAAGGAGAAGAAGTAGAAGTAGAAGAAGATGAAGAAGTAGAAGGAGAAGCAGAAGGAGAAGGAGAAGAAGGAAAAGGAAGTAGATGAACAAGAAAAATAAAAAGAAGAAATAGAAGAAGAAGAAGAAGTAGAAGAAAAAGAAGAGGAGAAGAAGAAGAAGAAGAAGAAGGAGAAGGAGAAGAAAAAGAGGGAGGAGTAGGAGGAGAAAAAGAAGAAGAAGAAGAAGGAAGTGGGAAGAAGAAGAAGAAATAGGAGAAGAAGAAGATGAAGAAAATGAAGAAGAATGAGAAGGGGGAAGAAGAAGAAGAAGAAAAAGAAGAATAATAAGTAGAAGGAGAAGATGAAGAAGAAGAAAAAGAAGATGATGAAGAAGGAGGAGAAGAAGAAGAAGAAAATGGAGTAGGTGAATAAGAAGAAGAAGAAGAAGAAGGATGAGAAGAAGTAGAAGAGGAAGAGGTAGA
>JAIUJO010001385.1:40000-52500 GCA_023846275.1 Vanilla planifolia
TAGAAGTAGAAGACGAAGGAGAACAAGAAGTAGAAGAAGAAATAAAAGGAGAAGAAGAAGAAGAACAACAACAACAACAATAAGTAGAAGAAGAAGAAGGAGAACAAGTGGAAGAAAGAGGAAAAGGAGAAGTAGAAGAAGAAGAAAAAGGAGAAGAAAATGAAGAAACGAAAAAAGAAGAATTAGTAGAAGGAGAGGAAGAAGGAGAATAAGAAGAATGAGAAGATGAAGATGAAGAAAAGAAAGAAGAGCAAGAAGCAAAAGAAGATGAAGAAGAAGAAGTGGAAGAAAAATAAGAAGAAGAAGAAAAACAAAAACAACAAGAAGGAGAAGGAAAAGAAAACTAGAAGCACAACAAAAAAAAGAAGAGAAAGAGGTAGAAGAAGAAGAAGAAGAAAAGGAGAAGATCAAGAAGAAGTAGAAGAATAAGTAAAAGAAGAAGAAGAAAAAGAAGAGGAAGATGGAGAAGAAGAAGAATAATAATGAGAAGTAGGAGAAGTTGAAGAAGAAGAAGTATACATAGATGATGAAGAAGACAAAGAAGAAGAAGATGAAGGACAAGAACATGAAGAAGTAGAAGGAGAAGAAAAAGAAGGAGGAGGAGAAGAAGAAGAAGAAGGAGAAAAACAAGAAGGAGAAGAAAGAGAAGAAGTAGAGCGAGAAGACAAAGAAAGAGAAGTAGAACAAGGAGAAGAAGATGAAGAAGAAGGAAAAAAAGGCGAAGAAGAAGAAGTGGGAGAAGAAGAAGAAGACGACATGAAGAAGAAGAAGTAGAGGGAGGACAAGAAGAAGTAGAATGTAAAGAAGAAGTAGAACAAGAAGACGAAGAAGAAGAGGAAGAAATAGAAGAAAAAGAAGAAAAAGAAGGGGGAGAAGAAAAAGAAAGAAGAAGAAGAAGAAGAAGAAGAAGATGATGAAGAAGAAGAAGAAGAGGAAGAAGAATATGAAAAAGAATATGAAGAAAAAGAAGAAAAAGCATATGAGGAAGAAGAAAAAAAAGAAGACAAAGAAAAAGGAGAAGAAGAAGAAGAAGAAGAAGAAGAAGAAGGAGAAGGAGAAGAAGAAGTAGTACATTAAGGATAAGGAGAAGAAGATGAAGTAGAAGAAGATGAAGAAGAAGAAGTGAGGAATGGGAAGAAGGAGAGGATGATGAAAGAAGTCATAGAAAAATAATAAGAAGTGGCAGAAGAAGGAGAAGAACAAGGAGAAGAAGAAGATGAATGTGGAGAAGTAGGATGAGAATAAAAAGTAGAAGAAAAAGTAGAAGAAGATAGAAGAGGAAGCAGAAGAAGAAGAAGAAGCGAAAGAAGAAGGATAAAAAGAAGAAGAAGAAGAAGAAGAAGAAGAAGAAAGAGAAGAAGAAGACGTAGAAGAAGGAGAAGAAGAAGGAGAAGAAGACGAAGTAGAAAAAGAAGAAGAACAAGAGGAACAAAAAGAAGAAGAAAAACAAGAAGAATAATAAGAATAAGAAGAAGAAGAAGAAGAAGAAGAAGAAAGAGAAGAAGAAGAAGAAGAAGAAGAAGAGGGAGAAGAAGTAGTAGAGGAAGAAGAAGCAGAATAAGAAGGAGAAAAAGAAGAAGAAGAAGAAGGGGAAGAAGAAGATGAAAGAGAAGAAGAAGATGTAGAAGAAGGAGAAGAAGAAGAAGAAGAAGAAGAAGAAGAAGATGAAGTAGTAGTAGTAGAAGAAGAAGTAGAAGAAGGATGTGCAAAAGAAGAAGAAGAAAAAGATGATAATGAAGAAGAAGAAGAAAAAAAGGAAGAAGAGGGAGAAGAAGAATTAGTAGAAAAGAAGAAGAAGATGAAAAAGAAGAACAAAAGAAGAAAAAGAAGTAGAAGAAAAGAAGAAGTAGAAGAAGAAGAGGAAGAAGAAGGCTAAAGGAAGAAGAAAAACAAGAAGAAGAAGAAAAAGAAGACTAAGAAAAAGATGAAGAAGAAGGATAAATAAGAATATATGAATGAGAAGAAGATGAAGAAGAAGAAAAAAAGAAGTGAAAGAAGATATGGAAGGTGTAGAAGAAGATGATGAAGAAGAAGAAGAAGATGAAGAATAATAAGGAGAAAATAAAAATATGGAAAAGAAGGAGAAGCAAAAGAAATAGAAGAAGAAGAACAAGAAAAAGAAGAAGAAGGAGAAGAAGGAGAAAAAAAAGTTGAAGAAAAAGTAGAAGTAGAAGAAGAAGAGGGAGATGTGGAAGGAGAAGAAGTAGTGGAAGAAGAAGAAGTAAGATAGAAAAAGAAGAAGAAGAAGAAGTTGGTGATGAAGAAGGAGAAGCAGAAGATGCAGTAGAAGAAGCAAAAGAAGGAGAAGAAAAGAACGAGAGGTGGAAGAAGAAGAAGGAGAAGGACAAGAAGAGCAGGAAGAAGAAGAAGATGAAGTAGAGTAAGAAGAAGCAAAAGAAGAAGAAGGAGAAGATTAAGAAGGAAAAGAAAAAAGAGATGAAGAAGGAGAAAAAGAAGAAGAAAAAGAAGAATAAGGAGAGGAAGAGGAGGAAGAAGAATAAGGAGAAGAAAAATAAAGAGGACAAGAAGAATGAGAAGAAACAAAAGAAGAAGAAGAAGAAGAAGAAGAAGATGGAGAAGGAAGAGAAGAAGAAGAAGATGGAGAAGAAGAAGAAGAAGATGTAAAAGAAGAAGAAGGAGAAGGAGAAGAGGAAGAAGAACAAGTAGAAAAAGGATAAGTATAAGAGGAAGAAGTTGAAGATGAAGAAGAAGAAGGAGAAGTAGAAGAAGAAGAAGAAGAGTAAGAAGAATGAGAAGAACAAGAAAGAGTAGAAGAAGAAGAAGAAGAAGAAGAAAAAGAAGAAGGAGCAGAAGTGGAAGGAGGAGAAGGAGTTGGGGAAGAAGAAAATAAATAAGAAGAAGGAGAAGTGGACTAAGAAAAAGAACAAGGAGAAGAAGAAGAATATGAAGTTGAAGAGGAAGAAGAAGGAAAAGAAGAAAAATATGAGAAAGAAGATGTTGAATAAGGAGGAGAAGAAGAAGAAGGGGAAGAAGAAGGAGAAGGAGAAGAAGAAGAAGAAGAAGAAGGTGGGTGTGGAGAAGAAGAAGAAGAAAAAGAAGATTGAGAAGTAGTAGAAGAAGCAAAAGAAGATGGAGAGGGAGAAGATGAAGAATATTTAGAATAGAAGGAGAAATAAGGAAAAGTACAAGAAGAAGAAGAGAAGAAGAAGAGGAAGGAGAAGAAGAAGAATAAGAAGAAGAAGGAGAAGGAGAAGAGAAGAAGAAGAAGAAGAAGAAGAAGAAGAAGAAGAAGATGTAGTAGATAAAGAAGAAGAAGAATCACAAAGAGAAGACGAAGGAGAAGAAGAAGATGAAGAATAAAAAGGAGGAGAAGAAGAAGAAATAAGAGAAGAAAAAGAGGAAAAAGAAGAAGAAGAAAGAGAAGGAGAAGAAGGGTAGAAGAAGAAGAAGAAGAATAAGTTAGAAGGAGATGAAGGATATTATGAAGAAGAAGTGGGAGAAGAAGAAGAAGAAGAAGAAGAAGAAGGAGAAGAAGAAGAGGATTAAGAAGAAGGAGAATGTGAGAAAAAGAAGAAGAACGGGAAGAAGAAAGAGAAGGCAAAGAAGAAGAAGGAGAAGAAGAAGAATAAGACAAAGGAGAAGCTGTGGAAGAAGAAGAAAATGAAGGAGAAGAAGGAGGAGAAGAAGAAAGAGAAGAAGAAGAAGAAGAAGAAGATGGTAAAGAAGAAGAAAGAAAAAATGAGATGGAGAAGTTGAAGAAGAAGATGATGATGATGGAAAAGGGGGAGAAGAAGAATAATAAGAAGAAGATGGAGAAGAAGAAGAAGAAGAAGAAGAAGGACAAGGGGAAGCAAAAGACAAAAAGGAAGAAAAAGAAGAAGGAGAAGAAGTAGGACTAGAAGAAGAAGATGAAGAATAAGAAGGAGAAGAACAAGAAGAGAGAAGTAGGTGAAGCAAAATAAAAAGTTGATAATGAAGAACAAGAGGAAAAAGAAGAAGAAGAAGAAGAAAAAGAAGAGAAGTAGAAGGAGAAGGAGGAGGAGAAGAAGAAGAAGAAGAAGAAGAAGAAGGAGAAGGAGAAAAAGATGAAGAACTAGCTAAAGGCGAAGGAGAGGAAGGAGAAGATGATGAAGAAGACGAAGGCAAAAGACAAGAAGAAGAAGAACAAGAAGAAGGAGAGGAAGATGGAGAAGAATATTAAGAAGTAGAAAAAGAAGAAGTTGAGGAGGAAGAAGAAGAAGAGTAAGAAGAAGAAGGAGTAGGAGAAGAAGAAGAAGAAGAAGAAAAAAAAGGAATAGAGCATGAAAAAGGATGAGGAGGAGAAGAAGAAGAAGTAGTTGTAGTAGAAGAAGAAGAAAAAAAGAAGAAGAATAAGAAGAAAGAGAAGGAGTAGAAGTAGAAGAAATTGAAGAAGAAGAAGAAGAAGAAGCAATAAAACAAGAAGAAAATGAAAAAGAAGTAGAAGAAAATGCCAGAGAAGGAGAAAGGGAGGAAGAAAAATAAGAACAAGTGAAAGAGGAAGAAGAACAAGTAGAAGATAAGAAAGAAATTGAAGAAGAAGAAGAAGAAGAAGTAAAAGAAGATGTAAAAGAAGCAGAAGGAGAAGAAAAAGAAGAAGAACGAAAAAGAGAAGAAGAAGAAGAAGAAGCAGAAGAATTGGAAGCAGAGGAAGAAGAAGAATAAGAAGAAGGAGAAGGTGAGAAGGAGAAAGAGAAGACGAAGAAGAAGAAGAAGATGGAGAAGTAGAAGGAAAAGAAGAAGAAAGTGGAGAAAGAAAATGAGAAGGAGAAGTAGAAGAAGAAGAAGAGGGAGAAGCAAAAGAAGAAGAAGAAGAAGAAGAAGAAGAAGGAGCAAGCACAGGAGGAGAAGAAGAAGTTTAAGAACATGGAGATGCAAAAGAAGAGTAAGAGAAAAAGAAGAATGATATGAAGAAGGAGAAGAACAATAACAATAAGAAGAAGAAGGAGAAAAACAAGAAGGAGAAGAGGAAGAAGGAGAATAAAAAGAAAACATTGAGGAAGAAGAAGAAGAAATAAGAAGTAGGAAAAAAAGTAGAGAAAGAAACTGAAAAAGAAGCAAAAGAAGTAGAAGTTGAAGAAAAAGGAGAAGTAGGGGAAGAAGAAGCAAAAGAAGGAGATGAAGAAGAAGTGAAGGAAGAAGGAGAAATAGAAGAAGAAGAAGAAGAAGATGATGATGATGAAGAAAAAGAAGATGGAGAAGTTGAAGAGCGAGAAGGAGAGGAAGAATAAGAAGAAGAAGAATGAGAAGGAGAATGAGATGATGAAGAATAAGAAGAAGACGAAGAAGGGGAAGAAGACAAAGAAGAAGAAGAAGGAGAAGAAGAAGAAGAAGAATGAGAAGAATAAGAAAAAATAGAAGAAGAAGAAGAAGAAGAAGAAAAAGCAGAAGAAGAAGAAGAAGAAGATGTAGAAGAAGAAGAAGAAGTGAAAGAGGAATAAGGAGAAGGAGAAGGGGAAGAAGAAAATGAAGAAGAAGAAGGAAAAGAGGAAGAAGAACAAGAAGCAGGAGTAGAAGAAAATGAAGAAGAAGAAGAAGACGATGAAGAAAAAGAAGAAGGAGATTAAGAAGAAGGGAAGGAAGAAAAAGAAGGAGAAATAGAAGATAAAGAAGAAGAAGAAGATGATGGTGATGAAGAAAAAGAAGATGGAGAAATTGAAGAAGGAGAAGGAGAGGAAGAATAATAAGAAGAAGAAAGAGAAGGAGAAGGAGATGATGATGAAGAAGAAGAAGATAAAGAAGGGGAAGAAAAACAAGAACATGAAGAAGGAGAAGAAGAAGATGAAGAAGAATGAGAAGAACAAGAAAAAATAGAAGAAGAAGAAGAAGAAGAAAAAGCAAAAGAAGAAGAAGAAGAAGTAAAAGAGGAATAATGAGAAGGAGAAGGGGAAGAAGAAAATGAAGAAGAAGAAGGAAAAGAGGACGAAGAAGAAGAAGCAGGAGAAGAAGAAAATGAAGAAGAAGAAGAAGACGACGAAGCAAAAGAAGAAGAAAAAGATGAGAAAGATGTTGAAGAAGGAGGAGAAGAAGAAGGTAAAGAAGAGGAAGAAGAAGAAGAATAAGAAGAAAAACGAGAAGAAGAAGAAGAAGAAGAAGGAGGAGAAGCAAAGGAAGATGAAGATTATGACGAAGAAGAAGGAGAAGAACAAAAAGAAGAAGAAGGAGGAGGAGAAGAAGAAGAAAAAGAAGAAGATCGAGAAATAGAAGAAGAAAAAGAAGAAGAAGATGGAGAAGGAGAAGATGATGAAGAAGAAGAACAAGGAGGAGGAGGAGAAGAAGAAGAAGGAGTAGTAGGTGAAGAAGAAGAAGAAAAGGGAGATGAAGGAGAAGAAGAAGAAGAAGACAAAGAATAAGAAAGATATGAAAAAGAGGAAGAAGAAATTGTTGAAGCAAAAGATGATTATGAAGAAGGAGAAAGAGAAGGAGATGTAGAGAAGAAGAAGAAGAGGAAGAAAGAGAAGAAGGATAAGATGAAGAGGAAGTAGGAGAAGTCGAAGGAGTAGAAGAAGAAGATGATTAAGAAGGGGAAAGAGAAGAGAAGAAAAAGAAGGAGAATAACAAGAATTAGAAGATGAGGATGTTGAAGAAGAGAAGAAGAAAAAGAATAAGAAGAAGATGAGAAAGGAGATGTACAAGAAGAAGATGAAGAAGGTGAAGGAGAAGTAGAAAAAGAAGGAGAGGCAAAGGAAGAAGGAGAATATGGAGGAGAAGAAGAAGTAGGAGGAGAAGAAAAAGTTGAAGAAGAAGAAGAAGAAGAAGAAGGAAAAGAAGAAGAAAAAGAAGAAAATGATGGAGAAGTTGAAGAAGAAGATGGAGAAGTAGAAAAAGAAGAAGATGACGATGGAGAAGGAGGAGAAGATGAATAATAAGAAGAAGGAGAAGAAGATAAAGAAGAAAAAAAACAAGAAGAAGGACAAAGGGAAGTAGAAGACCGAGAGGAAGAAAAAGAAGAAGAAGATTTAGTAGAAGAAGCAGGAGCACAAGGAGAAGATTAAGAATAACAAGGAGAGGAACAAGAAAAAGAGGGAGAAGCAGAAGAAAAAGAAAAAGTTATAGTAGTAGTAAAAGAAGAAGAAGAAGTAGAAGTAGTAGTAGTAGTAGTGAAGAAGAAGATGAAGGAGAAGAAGGAGAAGGAGAAGAAGAAGAAGAGGAATAAGGGAGGAGGAGAAGACGAAAAGGTAGCTAAAGAAGAAGGCAAGGAAGAAGAAGAAGAGGAAGCAGAGGAAGGTTAAAGACAAGAAGAAGAAAAGGAAGAACAAGAAGAAGGACAAGAAGAAGAAGAAGCAGAAGAAGAAAAAGAAGAAGAAGAAGAAGAGGAAAAAGAAGAAGAAGAAGAAGATGAAGAAGAAGAAGAAGAAAAAGAAGAATAAGAAGAAGAAGAAAGAGAAGAAAAAGAAGAAGAAGAAGAAGAACAGAAAGAAAAAGGAGGAGAAGAAGAAAAAGAAGACAAAGAGGAAGAATTAGAAGAAGAAGAAGACGAAGAAGATGAAGAAGAAGAGGGAGAAGAAGATGGAGTAGATGAAGAAGATGTTGAAGAAGAAGAAGAAGCAATAGAAGAAGAACAAGAAGAAAAAGAAGAAATAAAAGAAAAAGATGGAAAAGAAGAAGAAGAACAAGGAGAAGACAAAAAGGAAGTGGAAGAAGAAGAAGAAGAGAAGTAAAAGAAGATGTTGAAGTAGGAGAAAAAGAAGAAAAAGAAGAGCAATGAAAAGGAGAAGAAGAAATAGAAGAAGAAGAAGAAGGACAAGAAAAGGAAGAAGAAGAATATGAAGAAGAAGGAGGAGAAGAAGAAGAAAGAGAAGAAAAAGAAGAAGAAGAAGAAGAAGAAGAGGAAGAAGAAGAAGAGCAAAAAGATGAAGAAAAAGATTTAGAAGTAGAAGAAGAAGAAGAAGAAATTAGAGATGAAAAGGGAGAATAAGAAGAAGAATAATAATAATACTAATAAGAAGAAGAAGAATGAGAAGCAAAATAAGAAGAAGAAGAAAAAGAAGGAGAAGGAGAAAGTAGAGGAGGAGAAGAAGAAGTTTAGGAATAAGGAGGAGAAAAACAACAAGAAGAAGAAGAAGGACAAGCAAAAGAGGAAGAAGAAGAAGAAGATGAAGAAGGAGAAGAAGAATAAGTAGAAGAAGAGGAAGAAGAAGAAGCAGAAGAAGAAAGAGAAGAACGATTAGAAAAACAAAAAGATGTGGAATAAGAAGAAATAGAAGAAGCAGAAAAAAAAGCAAAAGAAGAAACTAAAGAGGAAGCAAAAGAAGAAGAACAAGAAGAAGCAGAAGAAGAAGATGATGAAGAAAATGAAGAAGAAGAAGAAGAAGAAGAAGAATAAGAAGAAGAAGATAAAGAAGGAGAAGAACAAGAAGATGGAGCATTAGAAGAAGAGAAAAAGAAAAGGAAGAAGAAGTAGAAGAAGAAGAAGAGGAAGGGGAAGGAGAAGAGGAAAAAGGAGACGATAAAGATGAAGAAAAAGAAGAACCAAAAGTTGTAGAAGAAGAAGAAAAAGACGAAGTAGAAGAAGAAGCAGGAGATGGAGAAAAGGAAGAAGAAAAAGAAGTAGAAGAAGAAGTTGGAGAAAGAGAAAAGGAAGAAGAAGAAGAAGACAAAGAAGAAGAAGAACATGGAGAAGAAGAATGTTAAGAAGAAGAAGAAGATGAAGAAGTAGAAGATGATGAAGAAGAAGAAGAGAAAAAGGCTGTAGAAAAAGAAGAAGTAGAAAAAGAAAATGAAGGAGAATGAGACCAAGAAAAAGAAAAAGTTGGAGAAGCAAAGAATGAAGAATAATAATAATAATAATAATAAGATGATGTAATAGTAGAAGAAGAAAAAGAAGAATGAGAAGGAAAAGAAGAAGAAGCTTAAGATGAAGATGTAAAAGAAGAAGAAGAAAAAAAAACGAGGAAGAGGAAGGAGATGCCACAGAAGAAGAAGAAGAAGAAAAATGAGGAAGAGAAGAAGATGATGAAGAGTAACAAGGAAAAGAACAACAACAAGAAGAATAAGGAGATGCAAAAGGAGAAGAAGAAGAAGAATAAGAAGAAGTAATAAAAGAAGAACAACAACAAGAACAAGAAGAAGGAAAACAAGGAGAAGAAGAAGAAGAAGAAAAAGTAGGTGAAGAAGAAGAAGTAGTAGTAGAAGAAGAAGAAGAAGAAGAAGAGGGAGAAAAAGGAGGAGGAGAAGAAGAAGAAGAAGATGATGAAGATGAAGAAGGAAAAGAACCAGAAGAAGGAGGAGAAGAAGAAGAAGAAAAAGAAAAAGAAAAGGAAGAAGATGAAGGAGAAGAAGAAGAAGAAAAAAGAGGAAAAGAAGAAGTAGAAGGAGAAGGTGGAGAAGGAGAGGGGGAAGAAGAAAAAGAAGAAGAAGAAGGAGAAGGAGGCAAAGAAGAAGAAGAAGAAGGAGAAGTAGAAGGAAAAGAAGAAGAATAGGAAAAAGAATGAGACGAGGAAGAAGAAGAAAGAGAAGAAGAAAAAGGAGAAGAGGATGAAGAAGAAGAAGAAGTAAGAGGAGGAGGAAGAGGAGGAGGAGAAGGCAAAGAAGAATATGATGATGATGAGAAAAAGATAAAGTAGAAGAAAAAGAAGAAGAAGATAGAAAAGGAGGAGAAGAAGAAGAAGAAGAAGAAGAAGGAGGACGAGGAGGAGGAGAAGGCAAAGAAGAATATGATGATGATGAGAAAAAAGATAAAGAAGAAGGAGAAAAAGATGAAGTAGAAGAAAAAGAAGAAGAAGAAAGAAAAAGAGAAGAAGAAGAAGGAGAAGTAGAGAAAGAAGAAGAATAAGAAGAATAAGGAGGAGAAGAAAGAGAAGAAGAAAAAGAAGAAAGACAAGGAAAAGAAGAAGAAAAGGAAGATTGAGAAGTAGAACAAGAAGAAGTTCATCATGGAAAAGGAGAAGAAGAAGAAGAAGAAGAAGAAGAAGAAGAAGAAGGAGAAGAAGAAGAACAAGAAGAAGAAGAAGAAGAAGAAGATGAAGAAGAAGAAGAAGAGGAAGAACATGAAGAAAAAGAAGAAGAGGAACAAATGGAAGTAGAGGAAGAAGAAGAAGACGAAGAAGAAGAAGAAGAAGAAGGAAGAGGAGGAGGAGAAGGAGAAGAAGCAGAAGAAGGAGGAGAACAAGGAGAAGAAGGAGAAGAAGGAGAAGAAGGAGAAGGAGAAAAAGAAGAAAGATGAGGAGAAGAAGGAGAAGGGGAAGAAGGAGGAAAAGAAGGAGAAGAGGAAGAAGAATGAGAAGAAGGATAAGGATAAGAAGGAGAAGGAGGAGGGGAAGAAGGAGAAGAAGGAGAAGGAGAAGGAGAAGAAGGAGAAGAAGGAGAAGAAGGAGAAGAAGGAAAAGGGGAAGAGGAAAAGAAGAAGGAGAAGGAGAAGGATATGAAGAAGAAGAAGAAGGAGACGAAAAAGAAGGAGTAGGAGAAGAAGTTCACGAAGAAGAAGAAGAAGAAGTAGAAGAAGTAGGAGGAGGAGGAGAAGAAGAAGAAGAAGAAGAAGAAGAAGGGGGAGGAGGAGGAGGAGAAGAAGAAGAAGGAGAAGGAGAAGAAGAAGAAGAAGAAGAAGAAGAAGAGAAGGAGAAGAAGTATAATAAGTAGAAGAAGAAGATGAAGAAGAAGAAAGAGGAGATGAAGAAGATGAAGAAGAAGAAGAAGAAGAAGAAGAAGAAGGAGAAGATGAAGAGAAGATGAAGAAAGAAGAAAAGAAGAAGAAGACGGAGAAGAAGAAGAAAATGGAGGAGAAGAAGAAGAAAAAGAAGAAGAGGAGGAGATGAAGAAAATTGAAGAAGAAGAAGGAGAAGAAGAAAATGAAGAAGAAGAAGAAGAAGAAGAAGAAGAGGAAGAAGAAGAAGACGAAGAGGAAGACGAAGAAGAGGAAGAGGATGAAGAAAGAGAGGAAGAAGAAGATGAAGTAAAAGATGAAGAAGAAGAAGAAGAAGAAGAAGAAGAGGAGTATGTGGAAGAGGAAGAAGAAGTAGAAGAAGAAGAAGAATAGGAAAAAGAATAAGAATAAGAAGAAGAAGAAGAAGAAGAGGAAGAGGAAGAAGAAGAAGAAGAAGAAGAAGAATTAGTAGAAGAACATGTAGAAGAAGAGGATTAAGAGGATGAGGAAGAAGACGAGAAGAAGAAGAAGAAGAAGAAGAGGAAGAAGAAGAAGAAGAAGAAGAAGAAGAAGAGGAGGAGAAGAGGGAGAAGAACAAGAAGGAGGAGAAGAAGTAGAAGAAAGAGAAGAAAGAGAAGGAGAAGAAGGAAGAAGGAAGAGGAGAGAGAAGGAGAAGAAGTAAGAGAAGAAGAAGAAGAAGAAGAAGAAGAAGAAGAAGAAGAAGAAGATGAACAAGGAAAGAAGAGATGGAGAAGAAGAAGAAGAAGAAGAAGGAGAGAAGAAGAAAAGGAGGAGAAGAAGAAGAAGAATAAGAAGAAGAAGAAGAGAAAAAAGAAGAAAATTAAGAAGAAGGAGGAGGAGGATGAGGAGGAGAAGAGGAAGAAGAAGAAGAAGAAGAAGAGGAAGAAGAAGAAGAAGAGGAAGAGGAAGAAGAAAAGAGGAAGAGGTAGAAGAGGAAGAGGAAGAGGTAGAAGAGGAAGAAAAGAAGTAGAAGGAGAAGAAGAAGAAGAAGAAGAAGAAGATAAGAAGAAGAAGAAAAAGAACAAGAAGAGGAAGAAGAGAAGGAAGTAGAAGAAGTAGTTGTAGTAGAAGAAGAAGAAGAAGACGAAGAAGAAGAAGAGGAAGAGGAAGAAGAAGAAGTAGAGAAGAAGAGGAAGAAGAAGAAGAAGAAGAAGATGAAGAAGAAGAAGAAGAAGAAGAAGAAGAAGAAGGAGAAGAAGAAGAAGAAGAAGAAGAAGAAGAAGAAGAAGAAGAAGAGAAGAAGAGGAAAAAGCCAAAGAAGAAGAAGTAGAGAGAGAGAGAAGAAGAAGAAGAAGAAGAAGAAGAAGAAGAAGAAGGATAAGAAAAAAGAAGAAGGATAAGAAGGAGAAGAAGGACGAGAAGAATGAGAAGAAGGAAAAGGAGAAGGAGGAGGAGAAGAGAAAGATTGAGAAAATGAAGGAGTACAAGAAGAAGAAGGAGAAGGAGAAGAAAAATAAGAGAAGAAAAGAAGAAGGAGAAGTAGAAGAAGAAGGAGAAAAAGAAGAAGAAGAAGACGGAGGAGGCGGAGAAGAAGAAGTAGAAGAAGAAGAAGGAGAAGAAGAAGAAGAAAAAAGAAGAAGAAGAAGAAAAAATAGAAGAAGGAGAAGAAGGAGGAGGAGGAGAAAAAGAAAAAGAAGAAGTAGTAGTTATAGTAGAAGAAGAAGAAGAAAAAGAAGGAGAAGAAGAAGATAAAGAAGAAGAAGAGGAAGAAGAAGGAGAAGAAGGAGAAGAAGAAGAAGAAGAAGAAGGAGAAGGAGAAGAAGAAGGAGGAGAAAAAGGGGAAGAAGAAGGAGTAGAAGAGAACAAGAAGAAGAAGTAAATGAAGAATAAAAAGAAGAAAAAGTAGAAGAATAAGAACAAGAAGAAGAAGAAGAAGGGGAAAAAGGAGAAGAAGAAGTAGAAGAAAAGGACAAGAAGT
>JAIUJO010002059.1:0-5000 GCA_023846275.1 Vanilla planifolia
ATCATCGTCTTCTTCTTCTTCTTCTTCTCCTCTTCTACCTTCCCCCTTCTTCTTCTTTTTCCTCCTCTTCACCTTCTCCTTTTTCTTCATTGTCATCATTTTCTTCTTCATATTCCTCTTCATCATCTTCATCTTCTTCTTCTTCTTCTTCCTCTTGTTCTTCTTCTTCTCACACTTCTTCTTTTATTTCTTCTACTTCTTCTACTTCTTCTTATTCTTCTTCTTCTCCTTCTTCTTCTTGTCTTCCTATTTAACTTCTTTAGCTTCTTCTGCTTCGTCCTCTCATTCTTGTCCTTCTTCTTCTTCATATTTATCTTTTTTTTTCTCTTCTTCTTTTCCTTCTTCTTCCTCTTCTTTTTTTTCTTCTTTCTTCTTCTTCTACTACTTCTCCTTTATCTTTTTCTTCTTCTACTTCTTCTTCTTCTTTTCATTCTTCTTCTTATTTTTCTTCTTTTCTTCAACATCTTCTTATTCTTCTTTTACTTCATCCTCTTCTTCTTCTTCTTCATTTTCTTCTTCTTCTTGTTCATCAACATCTTCTTCTTCATTTCTTCTTCTTCTTCCTCCTCTACTTCTACTTCTTCTTCTTCTTCTTCATCCTCTTTCTCATCTCCTTCTCCTTCTCCATCTTCATCTTCTACTTCTTCATCTCTTTCATCATCATCATCATCTTCTTCTTTGTCTACTTCTTCTTCTTCTTCTTCCTCTTCTTGTTCTTCTCTTACTTCTTTTCTTCTGCTTCTTGTTGTCCTTCTTCTTCTACTACTTCTTGTTCTTCTTCTTCCTCTTCTTCTTCTTCTTCTTCTTATCCTTCTCCTTCTTCATCATAATCTTCTTCTTCTACTTCTTTATTTTTCCTTTTTCTTCATCTTCTTGATCTTCTTCTCCTTCTTCTTCTTCTTCTTCTTCTTCTTCTTCTTCTCCTTCCTCTTCTTCTTCTTCTTCTTCTTAGTCTTCTCCTTCTTCTTATCCGTCTTTTTCTTCTTCTTCTTCCTCTTCTTCTACTTCATCTTCTTCTTCTCATTCTTCTTCTTCTTCCTCTTCCGCTTCTTCTTCTTCGTCTTCTTCTTCTTTTATTGCTTCTTCAACTTCTACCTCTTCTTCTTCTTTTTCTTCTTCTTCTTTCTTTTGTTCTTCTTCTACTTCTTCTTCTTCTTCTTTTTCTTGTTCTTCTTCTTCTCCTTCTTCTACTTCTTTTTCTTCTTCTTCCTTTTATTATACTTCTTCTTCTTCTGTTCTTCCTCTTCTTCTTATTCTACTTATTTCTTTTCTTCTTCCTCTTGAACTTCTCCATCTTCTTCTACTCCTTATTGTTCTTCTTCTTCTTCTTCTTCTTCCACTTCTTCTTCTTCTTCTTTTTCTTCTTCTTTTTCTTCTTCTCCTGCTTCACCTTCTTTTCCTTCCTCTTCTTCTTGTTCCACATCATCATGTTCTTGTTCTTCTTCTTCTGTCTTCTTCATCTACTACTACTACTTCTATTTATACATGTTGTTCTTCTTGTTCTTGTTCTCCTCCTTCCCTCTTCTTCTTGTTCTCCTTCTTCTTCTTCTTCTACCATTTCTTCTTCTTCCTCTGCTTAATCTTCTTCCTCTTCTTCATCTTCTTCTACATCTTCTTCTTCATCTTCTTCTTCTTCTTCTGTTTTCTCACTCTTCTACTTCTTCTTCTTCTCCTTCTTTTTCCTCCACTTCTTCTTCCTCTTCTTTTTCTTTTTTTTCCACTTCTTCTTCTTCTACAGCTACTACTACTACTTCAACATCTACATCTTCTACCTCATTTTTTGCTTCTTATTCGCCTTCTCTTGTTCTTCTCCTTCTTCTTTTCTTCTTCTTCCTCTTCTTTTTCTTCTTCTTTTTCCTTTTCTTCTTCATCCTGTTCTTCTTCCACTTATTCTTCTACCTCTTTATCACCATCTACTTCAACTTCTTCATATTCTTCAACTTTTCTTCTTCCTCTTCTTTTTCTTCTTCTTCTTCATCTTTCCTCTTCTTCTTCTTCTTCTTCCTCTTCCCTTTTTTCTTCTTCTTCATCTTCTTCTTCTTCTTCACTTTCTTCTTCTTCTTCTTCATCATCATCATCATCTTCTTCTTCTTCATCTTCTTCCTCTTCTTCTTCTTAGACTTCTTCTTCTACTTCTTCTTCTTCTTCTTCTTTTTCTTCTTCTCCTTCTTTTTCATCTTCTTCTTCTTCTTCTTCTTCTACTTCATTATCTTCTTCTTCTTCTTCTTCTTCATCTCCTTCTTCTTCTTCTTCTTCTTTTACTTCTTTTCTTCTTCTTCTTCTTCTTCTTCTTCTCCTTCTTCTTCTTCTTTCTTCTTCTACTACTTTTCCTTCTTTTTCTTATTCTTCTTCTTCTTTTTCTTCTTGAACATCTTCTTCTTCTTCATCTTCTTCTACTGCTTCTTCTCATTGTTGTTCATTATCATCTTCTACTTTGGCATCTTCTTATTTTTCTTCTTCTTCTTCATCTTCAACCTCTTCTAAAACTTCTTATTCCTCTTCTTCTTAATATTCTTCCCCATCTTCTTCTTCTTTGAAATCATCTTCTCCTTCTCCTTCTCCTTCTTCCTCTTCTACCTCTCCATGTTTTGCATCATCATCATCGTCTTCTTCTTCTTCTTCTTTGTCTTCTTCTTATTCTTCTTCTTCTTCTCCTTCTTCTTCTTCTTCTTCTTCAATTATTCTTCTTCTACTTGTTCTCCTTCTTACTCTACTTTTCCTTCTTCTTGTACTCTTCTTCTTCTTCTTCTTCTTCTTCTTCTTCTTCTCCTTCTTATTCTTCTTCTTCTCCTTTTTCTTCTTCTATTCTTATTCTTCCTCATCATCATCATCTTCTTCTTCTTCTCCTTCTTCTTCTTCTTCGACTACTGTTGCTTCCTCAACTTCTTCTTTTTCTTCGTTTTCATCTTCTTCTTCTTCTTCTTCTTCCTCTTCTTCTTCTACTACTTCTCCATCTTATTTTTCTTCTTCTTCTTCTCCTTCATCTTCTTCTTCTTCTTCGTCTTATTCTTCTTCTTCGCCTTCTTCTTCTTCTTCTTGTTCTTCTCCTTCTTCTTATTCTTCTTTTTGTTCTCTATTTTCTCATTCTTCTCCTTCATCTCCATCTTCCGCTTCATCATCATATTCTCTTTCTTGTCCTTCGTCTTCTTCTTCTACTACTACTACTAATTCTTTTTCATCTTTTTCATCTTTTTCATCTTTTTCTTCTTATTCTTCTTCTTCTTCTTCTTCCTCTTCTTCTTCTTCTTCAGTATTCTCTCCTTCTTCTTCTTCCTTCTCCTTCTACTTCTTCTTCTTCTTCTCCTTCTTCTTCATCTCCTTTTTCTTCTTCTTCCTTTTTTTTATCCTCCTTCTTTTTCTTCTTCTTCTTCTTCTTCTTCTTCTTCTTAATCTGCCTCCTCTACTTCTTCTTCCTCTTCTTATTCTTCTTCTTCTTCTTCTTCTTCTTCTTCTTTTTCTTCTACTTCTTCTTCTTCTACTTCTTTTTCTTCTTCTACTTCATCGACATCTTCTCTTCTTCTTCAACTTCTTTTTCTTCTTCTTCTTCTTTTTCTTCATCTTCTTCATCTTCTCCTTCTTTTGTCCTTCTTCTTCTTCTCTCATCCTCTTCTTCCTTTTCCACTTCTTCTTTTTCTACCTCTTCCCCTTCTTCTTCCTCCTCTACTCCATCTTCTTCTCCTACAACTTCTTCCACTTCTTCTTCTTCCTCTTCTTCCTCTTCTTCTTCCTCTACTTCTTCTTTTTCTTCTTTTCCTCATCTTCATCATCATCATCTTCTTCTTCTTCTTCTTCTTATTTTTCTTTTTCTTCTTCTTCTTCTTCTTCTCTTACTACTTCTTCCTACACTATCTCTTCTACTTCTTCTTCTTCTTCTTCTTCTTTTCTTTTTCTTCTTCTTCTTCATCTTGTCCTTCTACTATTCTTCTTCTCCTTCTTCTTCTTCTTCTTTTTCCTCTTCTCCTTCTTCTACCTCTTCCTTTTCTTCTTCAACTTCTTCTCCATCTTCGTCTCCTACTTCTTCTTCTTCCTCCTCTTCTTCTTCTTCTTCTTCCTCTTCTTTTCTTCTTTTTCGCGTCATCATCGTCATCATCTTCTTCATCTTCTTCTTCTTGTTGTTCTTCTTCTCTTACAACTTATTCTATTACTACTACTTCTATTTCTTGTTCTTCTTCTTCTTCTCCTTCTCCTTCTTCTTCTTCCTCTACTTCTCTATTTTCTTCTTCTTCATCTTTCTTCTTAACCTTCTTCTCCTTCGTCTTCTTCTTCCTCTTCTTCTTTTTGTTTTTCATCTTCTTCTTCTTCTTCTTCTTGTTTCTTTTTCCTTCTTTTAATTCTACTTGTTGTTGTTCTTCTTCTTCTTCTTCTTCTCCTCCTCCTTCTTTTTCTTGTTCTTCTTCTTCAACATCTTCTTCTTCTTCTTCTTCTTCTTCTTCTTCGTCTTCTTCTTATTCATCTTATCTTACTTTTTCTTCTTTTTCTTCGTCATCATTTCTTCGTCTTCTTCTTATTTTTCTTCTTCTGGTTCTTATTCTTCTTCCTCTTCTACTTCTTCTTCATCTACTTCTTTTTCTCAATCATCATCATTATCTTCTATTTCTTCTCCATCTTCTTCTTCTTTTACTTCTCCTTCCTCTTCTTCCTCTACTTCGACATCATCTTCTCCTTCTACTTCTTCTTCTTCTTCTTCTCCTTCCTCTTCAATTTCTTCTTCTTCTTCTTCTTCTTCTTATCTAATTCATCATCATCTTCTTCTTCTTCTTGAACTTCTTCTTCTTGTTCTTCATCTTCTTCTTCTCCATCTTTTTCTTCATCTTCATCATCTTCCTCTTCTTCTTCTTCTTCAACTTCTTCGTCTTCTTCTTCTACTTCTTCTTCTTCTTCTTCTTCATCTTCTTCTTCTTCTTCTCCTCTTATTACTTCTTCTTCTACTACTATTTTTACTTCTACTTCTTCTTCTTCATCTTCTTCTTCTCCTCCTTCTCCTTCTTATTCTTCTTCCT
>JAIUJO010002059.1:10000-20000 GCA_023846275.1 Vanilla planifolia
ATATTCTTATTCTTCTTCCTTTGTTTTTTCTTCTTATTCTTCATCTTCCTCTTCTTCTACTTCTTTTACCTCTTCCACTTTTTCTTCTTCTTCTTCTTCTTTTTCTTCTTCTCCTTCTTCTTCTTCATCATCTTCCTCTTCTTCTTCTTCTTCTTCTTCATTTTCTTCTTCATCTTCTTCTTATACTTCTTCTTCTTCTACTTCTTCTTCTTCTTCTTCTTCTTCTTCTTCTTCTTCTTCTTCTTCTGCTTCTTCTACTTCTTCTTCTTCTGCTATTTCTTTATTTTCTTCTTCTTTATCTTGTCCTTCTCCTTCTTCTTCTTCTTTTTTTCTTCATCTTCTTCTCGTTCTACTTCTTCTTCTTCCTCTTCTTCTTCTTTCTTCTTCAATAACTTCTCCTTATTCTTCTTCTTCATCTTCTTGTTTTTTCTTCTTCTTCTTCTTCTTCTTCTATTTCTTTTTCTTCTTCTTATTCTTCTTTTTTTACTTCTTCTTCTTCTTCTTCTTCTTCTTCTGCTTCATCATCTTTTGCTTCGTCATCGTCTTCTTTTTTCTACTTCTTTTTCAAATTTTTCTTCTTCCTTCTTCTTTTTCTTCTTCTTCTTCTTCTTCTTCTTTTTCATCATCTTCTTCTTCTTCTTCGACTTCTTCTTCTTCAGCTCCTTCTTCTTTTTCTTCTCCATCTTCTTCTTCTACTTCTACTTCTCCACTGCTTCTTCTTCTTTTTTCCTTGCTCATCATCATCTTCTTCTTTTTCTTCTTCTTCTTCTTCCTCTTCCTCTTCTACTTCTTCTTCTTCTTCTTCATCTCCTTCTTCCTCTTCTTCTTTTTCTTCTTTTCCTTTTTCTTCTTCTTGTTATTCTTCTTCTTCTTCTTATTATTATTCTTATTCTTATTCTTCTTCATCATCATCTTCTTCTTCTTCCTCTTCTTCTTCGATGCTGTTGCTTCCTCAACTTCTTTTATTCGTTTTCATCTTCTTCTTCTTCATCTTCTTCCTCTTCTTTTTCTTCTACTACTTCTCCTTTTTCTTTTTCTTCTTCTTCTTCTTCATCTTATTCTTTTTCTTCCTCTTCTTCTTCTTCTTCTTCTTCTTATTCCTCTTCTTTCTCTTTCTCTTCTCCTTCTTCTTCTCCTACTCCTTGTTCTTGTTCTAGTTCTTTTTCTTCTTCTTCTTCATCTTCTTCTTCTTCTTCTTTTTCTACTTCTTGTTCTTCTTGTTCTTCTTCTTCTTATTCATCCTTTTCTTCTCTGTCTTCTCCTTCTTCTCCTACCTCTTCTTCTTCCTCTTCATCATCATGTTCTTCTTCTTCTTCTTCTTCTTCTTCTTCTTCTTCTCCTAGTACTTCTTCTTTTCCTTCTTCTTCTCTTCCTACTTTTTATTCTTCTTCTTTTTCTCCTTCTTCTTCTTCTTCTACTACTTCTTAAACTTCTTCTTCTTCTTCTTAAGCTTCTTCCTCTTCTTGTTCTTCTTCTTCTTCTTTCTTTTCTTCCACTTCTTCTTCTCCTTCTTCTACTTCTTCTTCTTCCTCCTCTTCCTCTTCTTCTTCTTCTTGTTGTTCTTCTTATTCTTCTTCTTCTGCTACTGCTTCTTCTTCTATTAATACTGCTACTACTTCTACATCTTCTTCTTCTTTTCTTCGTCTTCTTATTCTTTTTCTTCTTCTCCTTTTTTTTCTTCATCCTCTTCTTCTTCCTCTTGTTCTTCTTCTTTATTGCCATTTTCTTCTGCTTCTTCATACTCATCCTCTTCTTCCCCTTTTTTCTCTTGTTCTTCTTCATCTTCCTCTTCTTCTTCTTCTTCTACCTCTTCCTCTTCTTCTTCTTCTTCTTCTTCATCTCCTCCTCCTCCTCCTCCTCCTCCTTCTTCATCTTCTTCTTCTTTTTCTTCTACTTCTTCTTCTTCTTCTTCTTCTTCACCTTCTTCTACTTCATCCACTTCTTCTTCTTCTTCTTCTTCTTCTTCTTCCTTTCCAACTTCTTCATCTCTTCTTTTTTCCTCTTCTTCTTCTTCTTCCTCTTCTTCATCATCCTCTTATTCCTTATTTTGCTTTTTCTTCTTCTTCCACTTGTTTTTCTTCTACTTTTTCTTCATCTTCTTCCACTTCTTATTCCAATTATTCTTTTTCTTCTTGTTCTTCATCTTCAACTTCTTCTTCTTCTTCTCCTTCTTCTCCTCTTTTCTCTTCTTCTCCTTCTTTTTGACTATCATCATCTTCTTCTTCTTCTTCTTCATCGTCCTCTTCTTCTTCATTATCTTCTTCTTCTTCGTCTACTTTTTCTTCTTCTTCCTCTTCTTCTTCCTCTTGTTTTTCTTCTTCTTTTAGTTCTTTCTCCTCTAATTCTTCATCTTCTTCTTCTTCTTCTTGTTTTTCTTTTTTTCTTCTTCTTCTTCTTCTTCTTCCACTTCTTCCTCTTCTTCTTCTTCTTTTCCTTCTTGTTCTTCTTCTTCCTCTACTACTACTTCATCTTCTTCTTCTGCTTTTTCTTCTTATCCTTCTTCCTCTTCTTCTTCCTATTCTCCTTCTTCTTCTTCAACTTTTTCTTGTTCATCTTCTTGCACTTCTAGTGATTCTGCTCCTTTTTCTTCTTGTTTGTCTTCTTCTTCTTCTTCTTTGGCCTCTTCTTCTTTTCTTATTCTTGTTCCTCTTCTTCTTAAATGTCTTCTTCTTCTTCTATTTCTTCCTCTTCTTCTTCTTCTTCTTTCTCTTCTTCTTCATCTTACATTTGTTCTTCTTCCACTTCTTCATCATCATCATCTTCTTCTTCTTTTTCTTCTTCTTCATCTTCCTCTTCTTCTTCATCATCTTCTTTTACTTGTCCTTCTCCACCATCTTTTCTCCATCTCCTTTTTCTTCCTCATCTCCTTTTTCTTCTTCTTCCTCTTCTTCTTCTTCTTCTTCTTCATTTTTGTCTTCTTGTTCAACTTCTTCTTCTTCTTCTTCTTCGTCTTCTTCTTCTTCTCTTTTTTCTTCTCTTTTTTCTTCTTCTTCTTCATCTACTTATTCCTTGATCTACTTCATTTACTACTACTACTTCTTCTTCTTCTTCTAATTCATCTTCTTCTCCTCCTCCACCTTCTTCTTCTACTTCTTGTTCTCCTTCAACTTCTCCTTCTTCTTTATCTTCTCCTTCTTCTTCTTCTTTTGCTTCATCTTCTTCATCCTATTCATCCTATCCTCCCTCTTTTTCTTCTTGTTCTTCTACTTTTTCTTCCCTCTCTACTTCTTCTTCTTCTTCTTCTTCTTCTACTTCTTCTTCGTAACCTTCTTCTTCTTCTTCTTCTTCAATTTCAACTTCTTCTTTTTCTTCCTCTTCTTCTTCCACTTCATTTACTTTTTCTTATTTTTATTCTTCTTCTTCTCTTTATTCTACTTCTTCTACATCTTTTCATCATCATTATCATCATCATCTTCTTCTTCTACTACTTTTTTTCCTTCTTCATCTTCTTCTTCTCCTTCTTCTTCCTCTTTTACTTCTATTTTTTCTTCATCTTTGTCTTCTTCTTCTTCATCTTTCTATTCTTCTTCTTCTTCTTCTTTTTCCAATTCTTCTTCCTCTTCTTCTTCTTCTTCTTCCTATTCTTCTTCTTCTTATTATTGTTATTCTTCTTCTTCATCATCTTCTTTTTGTTCTCCTTCTCCTTCTTCTTCTCCTTCTTCTCCTTCATCATCATCATCATCTTCTTCTTCTTCCTATTCATCTTCTTTATCTTCTTCATCTTCTACTTCTTCTTATTCTTCTTCTACTTCTACTTCTCTTATTCTTCTTATTCATGTTCTTGTTCTTCTTTGTCTTCTCGTTCTTCTTCCTCTACTTCTTCTTCTTCGATTTCTGCTCCTTCTTCTACTACTACTTCGTCTTCTTTTACTTCTTCTCCTCCTTCTTCATCCGCTTCTCTTTCTTCTTCATCTTGTTCTTCTACCTCCTCCTCCACCTCTTCCTCTTCTTCTTCTTCTTCTTCTTCCTCTTCCTCTTCTTGTGATTCTCTTCCTTCCTTTTCTTCTTCATCTTCTTCTTCTTCTTCTTCTTCTCCTTCTCCTTCTCTTTCTTCTTCTTCTTCTCCTCCTCCTTCTTCCTCTTCCTCTCCTTCTTATGCTTCTTCTTCTTCTTCTTCTTCTTCTTCTTCTTCTCATGTTTCTTCTACTTCTTGTACTTATTCTTCTTCTTCTTCTTCTTCTTCTTCTTCTTCTTCTTCTTTTTCATTATCACCTTCTTCTTCTTTGACTTCTTCTTCTTCAACTCCTTCTTCTTCTTCTTCTTCTTCTTCTCCTCCTCCTTCTTCTTCTTCTTCTACAACTACTTCTACTGCTTCTTCTTTTTTTCCTTCCTCATCATCATCATCATCTTCTTCTTCTTCTTGTCCTTCTTCTTCTTCCACTTCTTCTTCTTCTTCTTCTTCTTCTCCTTCTCCCTATTCTTCTTCTTCTTCTTCTTCTTCTCCTTCATCTTCTTCTTCTTCTTCTCCTTCTCCTTCTTCTTCTTCTTCTTCTTCTTTTTCTTATTCTTCCTCATCCTATTCTTCTTCTTATTCTTCTTCTTCTTCCTCTTCATCTTCTTCTTCTTCGATTGCTGTTACTTCAACTTTTTCTTTTTCTTCATTTTCATCTTGTTCTTCTTCTTCTTCCTCTTCTTCTTCTTCTCCTTCTACATCTTCTACTTCTTCTTCTTCATCTTATTCTTTTAATTCCTCTTCATCTTCTTCTTCTTCTTCTTCTTCTTCATCTTCTTAACCTTCTTTTTCTTCTACCTCTTCCGTTTCTTTTTCGTCTTCTTCTTCTCCTTCCTCTTCTCTTACTCCATGTTGTTCTTGTTCTCCTTCTTCTTTTTCTTCCACTTCTTCCTCTTCTTCTGCTTATTATTATTATTCTACTTCTTATTCTTCTTTTTCTTCTCTGTCTTCTCCTTCTTCTCCTTCCTCTTCTTCTTCCTCCTCATCATCATGTTCTTGTTATTTTTGTTCCTCTTCTTCTTCTAGTACTTCTTCTTTTTCTTCATCTTCTTCATCTTCTTCTTCTCCTTTTTCTTCTTCTTCTTCTCCTTCTCCTTCTTCTTCTTCTTCTTCAACTTCTTCTTCTTCTACTTAATATTCTTCCTCTTCTTAGACTTCTTCTTCTTCTTCTTTCTTTTCTTCTACTTCTTCTTCTCGTTCTTCTTCTTCTTCTTTATGCTCTTCTTATTCTAGTTCTTCTTCCTCCTCTTCCTCTTCTTCTTCTTCTTCTTCCTCTTCTTCTTCATCTTCTTCTACTTCTACTTCTACAACTACTACCACTACTACTACTTCTATATCTTCTTCTTCTCTTCTTCTTCTTCTACTTCTCCTTTTTCTTCTTCATACTCTTCTTCTTCCTCTTCTTCTTTATCACCATCTTCTTCCTCTTCTTCAGGTTCTTAATCTTAATCTTCTTCTTCTTATTCATCTTTCACTTCTTCTTCTTTTTCCTCTTCTTCTTCTTCTTCTCCTCCTCCTCCTCCTCCTCCTCCTTCTTCTTCACCTTCTGCTTCTTCATCCTCTTCTTCTTTTTGTTCGTTTCCCACCTCTTCATCTTCATTTTTTCCCCTTCTTCTTCTTCTTCCTCATTTTGGTCATCCTCTCTTTCCTCTTCTACTTCTTCTTCTTCTTCTTCCACTTGTTTTTCTTCTACTTCTTCTTGCTCATCTTGTTCTTAATCTTATTCCAATTCTTCTTTTTCTTGTTGCTCTTCATCTTCAACTTCTTCTTCTTCTTCTTCTTCTTCGTCTTCTTCTCCTATATTCTCTTTTTCTTGTTGTGCTTCACTATCATCGTCATCTTCTTCTTCTTCTTCTTCTTCTTCTTCGTCTTCTTCTTCTTTTTCTTCTTTTTCCTTCTGTTCTTCTTCTTCTTCCTCTTCTTCCTCTTCCACTTCTTCTTCTTCTTCTTTTTCTTCTTCTTCTTCTTCTTCTTCTTATTCTTCTTCTTCTTCTTCATCCCCTTTTTCTTTTTCTTCTTCTTCTTCTTCTTATTCTTCTTCTACTTCTTCTTTTTCTTGTTCTTGTTCTTGTTCTTCTTCTTCTTCTTCTTCTTCTTCTTCTTCTTCTTCTTCTGCTTTTTTTTCTTCTCCTTCTTCTTCTTCTTCTTCTTCTTCCACTTCTTGTGATTCTGCTCCTTCTTATTCATCATCATCATCATCATCTTCTTCTTCTTCTTCTACTTCTTCTTCAGCCTCTTCTTCTTCTTGTTCTTGTTCCTCTTCTTCTTTTTCCTCCTCCTCTTCATCTGCATCTTCTTCTTCAATGCCTTCTTTTATTTCTTCCTCTTCTTCATATTTTTCTTCTTCCTCTTCTTCTTCTTCTTCCTCTTGTTCTTATTCCACTTCATCAACATCATCTTCTTTTTTTTCTTCTTCTTTTTCTTCTTCTTCATCGTCATCATCATCTTCTTCTTCTTCTTCTTCTTCATCTTCTTCTACTTGTCCTTCTCCACCATCTCTTTCTCCATTTCCTTCTTCTTCTTCATCTCCTTTTTCTTCTTCTTCCTCTTCTTCTTCTTCTTCTTCTTGTTCTTCTTCTTGTTCGACTTCTTCTTCTTCTTCTTCTTCTACTACTACTATTACTTTTTTTCTTCTCCTTTTTGTTCTTCTTCATCTAATTCTTCTTCTTCATCTTCTTCATCTTCTTCATCTACTTCTTCTTCTTCTTCTAATTCTTCTTCTTCTCCTCCTCCTCCTCCTTCTACTTCTTGTTCTCCTTCAAATTCTCCTTCTTCTTTATCTTCTTCATCTTCTTCTTCTTCTTCTCCTCCTCCATCTTCTTCTTCTTCTTCTGCTTCATGTTTGTCATCCTGTTCTTCTTATCTTCCTACTTTTTCTTCTTGTTTTTTGCTTTTTCTTCCATCTCTATGTCTTCTTCTTCTTCCTCTTCTTCTACTTCATCTTATTCTCCTTCACCTTTTTCTTCTTCCTCTTCTGCTTCTACCTCTTCTTCTTCTTCTTCTTCCCCATTTTCTTTTTCTTCTTCTTCTTCTTCTTCTTCTTCTTCTTGTTCTTCTTCTTCTTCCTCTTCTTCTTCTTATTCTTCTTCTACTTCTTCTTTTTCTTTTTCTTGTTCTTCTTCTTCTTCTTCTTCTTCTTCTTCTTCTTCTTCTTCTGCTTTTTTTTCTTCTCCTTCTTCTTCTTCTTCTTCTTCTTCTTCTTCCACTTCTTGTGATTCTGCTCCTTCTTATTCATCATCATCATCATCATCTTCTTCTTCTTCTTCTACTTCTTCTTCGACCTATTCTTCTTCTTGTTCTTGTTCCTCTTCTTCTTCTTCCTCCTCCTCTTCATCTGCATCTTCTTCTTCAATGCCTTCTTCTTTTATTTCTTCCTCTTCTTCATATTTTTCTTCTTCCTCTTCTTCTTTTTCTTCCTCTTGTTCTTATTCCACTTCATCAACATCATCTTCTTTTTTTTCTTCTTCTTTTTCTTCTTCTTCATCGTCATCATCATCTTCTTCTTCTTCTTCTTCATCTTCTTCTACTTGTCCTTCTCCACCATCTCTTTCTCCATTTCCTTCTTCTTCTTCATCTCCTTTTTCTTCTTCTTCCTCTTCTTCTTCTTCTTCTTCTTCTTCTTCTTGTTCGACTTCTTCTTGTTCTTCTTCTTCTACTACTATTACTTTTTTTCTTCTCCTTTTTGTTCTTCTTCATCTAATTCTTCTTCTTCATCTTCTTCATCTTCTTCATCTACTTCTTCTTCTTCTTCTTCTAATTCTTCTTCTTCTCCTCCTCCTCCTCCTTCTACATCTTGTTCTCCTTCAAATTCTCCTTCTTATTTATCTTCTTCATCTTCTTCTTCTTCTTCTCCTCCTCCATCTTCTTCTTCTTCTTCTTCTGCTTCATGTTTGTCATCCTGTTCTTCTTATCTTCCTACTTTTTCTTCTTGTTTTTTGCTTTTTCTTCCATCTCTACGTCTTCTTCTTCTTCCTCTTCTTCTACTTCATCTTATTCTCCTTCACCTTTTTCTTCTTCCTCTTCTGCTTCTACCTCTTCTTCTTCTTCATCTTCTTCTTAATCTTCTTCTTCTTCTTTTTCAATTTAAACTTCTTCTTTTTCTTCCTCTTCTTCCTCCTCTTTCTCTACTTCTACTTATTCTTATTCTTCTTCTTCTCCTTTTTCTTCTTCTTTTACATCTTTTTCTTCTTCATCTTCTTCTTCTCCTTTTTCTTCTTCTTTTACATCTTTTTCTTCTTCATCTTCTTCTTCTTTTTCTTCTGTTTCTTTGACATCTTCCCATTCTTCATCTTCTTCTTCTCCTTCTTCTTCTTCCTCCCCTTTTACTTCTTTTTTTTCTTCCTCATATTCTTCTTCTTCTTCTTCTTCTTCTTCCACTTTTTTTTCTTTTTCTTCTTCATCTGCTTCTACCTCTTCTTCTTCTTCTACTTCTTCTTCTTCTTCTTCTTATTCTCTTTCTCCTTCTCCTTCTTCTTCTTTTTCTTCTTCTTGTTCTTCTTCTTCATCTTCTTCACCCCCTCCTCTTTCTCCACTTCCCCTTTTTCTTCTTCTTTTTCTACTCCTTTTTCTTCTTCTTTTATTTCATTGTGTTATTATTATTATTGTTATTTTTCTTCTTCTTCATTTTTTGTCAACTTCTTCTTTTTCTTCTTCTCCTTCTTCCTTATCTTCTACTTATTCTTCTTCGTTTTCTTTCTCTTCTCTTTTTCTTGTTCTTCTTATTCTTCTTCTTCTTCTTCTTCATCTTCTTCTTCTTCTTCATCTTCTTCTTCTTCTTGTTCGTCTTCTTCAACTTATTCTTCCTCTTCTTCTACTTCTTTTTTGCTTCTTTACACTTCTTCTTCTTCTTCTTCTTCTTTTTCTTCTTCTTCTTCTTCTACTTCTTCCTCTTCTTCTTCTTCTTACTCATCTTATTCATCGTCAACTTCTTCTTCTTCTTCTTCTTCTTATTTTTATTCTTCTCCTCATTCTTCTTCTTCTCCTACTTCTTCTTCTTCATCTTCTTCTTCTCCTTCTTCTTCTTCTTCTTCGTGTTCCTCTTCCAATTTTTTAATCCTCCTTTTTCTTTTTCCTCTTCTTCTTCTTCTTCTTGTTCCTCTTCCTCCTCCTCCTCTACTTTTTCTTCTTCTTCCTCTTCTTATTATTTTCCTTCTTCTTCTTCTTGTCCTTCTTCTTCTTCTTATCCTTCTTCTTTTCCTTCTTCTTCTTCCTTTTCTTCATCTTCCTATTCATCTTCTCTTTCCTCTTCTTCTCCTCCTCCTTCATCATCATCATCATCTTCTTCTTCTTCTTCTTCTTCTTCTTGATCTTCGTCTTCTTTTTCCTGTTCCTCCTCTTTTTCTTCTTCTTCTTCTTCTTCCTCCTCCTCCTCCTCTTCTTCTTCTCCATATTCTTCTTCTTTCTTTTTTTCACTTCTTCTTCTTCTCCTTCTTCTTCCTCTTCCTGTTCTTTTTCTTCTTCCACTTGTCTTCTTCTTCTTCTTCTTCTTCTTCTTCCTCTTCTTCTTCTTCTTCTTATTCTTCTTCTTCTACTACTTCCTCTTCTTTTTCTTTTTCTTCTTCTTCTTCTTCTTCTACTTCTTCGTCTACTTCTTCTTTTTCTTTTTCTTACTCTTCTACATGTTTTACTTCTTCTTCTTCTTCTACTTACTCTTCTTCCACTTCTTTTTCTTCTACTTCTTCTTCTTCATTATCTTCTTCTTTTCCTTCTCCTTCTCCATCTTCTACTTCTCCTCCTCCTTAAACTTCTTCTTTTTCTTCTTCTCCTTCTTCTTCTTCATCTTCTTCTGCTTCTTCTTCTCCTTCTTCTTCTTCTTCTTCCTGTTCTTCCTGTTCTTCTTCTTTTTCTTTATCTTCTTCTTCTTCTTCTTCTTTGTCTTCTACTTCTTCTTTTCCTCCCTCTTATCCTTCTTCTCCTTCTTCTTCTTCTTCTACTTCCTCTTCTTATTCTTCTTCTTCTTTTTCTTCTTCTTCTTCTTCTTCTTCTTCTTCCTCTACTTCTTCTTCTTTTTCTTCAACTCCACCTTCATATTCTTCTTTTACTTCTTCT